>CM053783.1:742394412-742689412 GCA_028749045.1 Cupressus sempervirens | reverse complement strand
TCCAACCCTTTATATCCAACATTTTGGAAAATGACATTGCAATTATTTTCCTTTATGTTGATGATCTCATTTGTATAGGTAATAGCCCATCTCTTGTGGAGAAATTCAAGGAAGAAATGAAACAAGCATTTGAGATGTCAGATCTGGGACTTATGCATTATTTTCTTAGGGTAGATGTTCAACAACAACCTAAAGGTATATCCATTTCTCAAACCAAGTATGTTTCTGATTTATTGAAGTGGTTTAGAATGATGTCATGCATGATAGTTGCTACCCTTTTAGCCCTTGGTAAAAAGTTAATCAAGGATGATCCAAGTACCCATGTTGATCCTACAATATACATAAGTCTAGTTGGGAGCCTCATGTACCTTACTATAATGAGACCTGATATTATGTATGTCATGAGCCTCATCTCTTAGTTTATGCAAGTTCCACATGAGTCTCATTGGTGTGCTGCAAAAATTATCTTAAGGTATGTGAGTGGTACACACAATTTTGGTATTCATTATTCTCCCAGTGATAAGTTTGTGTTGGTTGGTTACATAGATTATAATTGGTCCAGTTCAATAGAAGATTGAAAATCAACCTCTAGTTATGTTTTCTCACTTGATTCTAGAGCTGTTTCATGGAGTAGCAAGAAGCAGGCAATCGTGGCTTTCTCTTTAGTATAAGTAGAGTATATCGTAGTAGTATCAACCAGTTGTCAAGAAATATGGATTTGAAGGATTCTAGAAGATTTACGTTTGGTTCAAGACCATAGTACAACTATTTTTTGTGATAAGAATAGTGCCATTGCAATGACCAAGTATCCAATATTTCATGCTAGATTGAAGCACATTGAAATCCATCATCACTTCGTTCAAGATTTGGTTGAAAATGGTATAGTGGAGTTATAGGTTTTCCCAACTTCTAAGAAACATGCTAATATCTCCACCAAAGCTCTCACTACATCTAGTTTTACTACTTTGAGGAATCAACTCGATCTCATTCCCATTGTTCATGCAGGGGGAGATTGAAGGCATGCCTTTTCGAATAGGCATGCATTGCTCACCACATGTGTTCAACCATCGCTCAGTGCCCAAGTCAAGTCATGCATGTTTGATGCACTCATAATGTGTTAAAACCATTGTAGAGTTTAGTTCTAGTGCATGTCATCTTAATTTAGATTTATTTATTTATTTATTTCATGCTTAATAAAACTGCATGTTGAAGTTAGCTTCATAAGCATCAATTTTAATTATATTTTTTATTAGTTTGCATTGTATGCAAAACTATTATTTTCATGCAATCTTTTTGCATGTTATTGTTTAGGATTTTTTATTATTTTCCTTGAACAACATTCAAGGTTAAGTATTTTATTTTTTCTTTATAATGTATTATGTATTTTTAAAATTGAAACACATTCAATAAAAATAGGGTTTTTATTCTTATTTTGGTTGTTTGTTGTTTATGCTTTAAAAAAAATAAAAATTCTTTGGTTATCAGTATAGCATAAGAGATTTTATTTTAATATCTTCAAGAATTTGTTAGATGAATTCAATATGATTTTATTTAAATTGCATAGTGATACCATTCCTACAATTGGTATGCATTTCACACAAAGGACCACATTGGCATTGTAGCTATGTAGCACATACTTCTTAACCAAGTTAAATGTCAAATAATTACTATCAAGTCAAAAATTTTAAATACATTTTTCAAATTCCTCTACTCTTTGTGCTTTCAAAGAATTTATATCCTAGGTGGAGAAATAACATCATTATAAGAGACCATAGTTCCATTTGAAGCATTCTTTTAGTTCATGGCCCTTATCAATTCTTCAACATTTTCACGATTTGTCCACCAGTGGATTCAAAAATGGTGGAATTTGGCATTTTGCGTGGCACACAAATATGCTTGTGATGTTTTGGTTAATCTTGAGAACTTGTTCTACACCCTATCCTATGTTTTTATGCATGCTCTTACATAGAAAATTGAATTGACATTGTTTCACCTAATGATATATTTTCTTCTTCTATCTTCACATAAATCTCCTAGAATGACATTTCTTCCTAAAATTCTTCTCTACTCTATGCGTTAATTGAACTCCCATTATGGATATAATTATAGGTTTTTTATTCTCTCTTCTGTTTCTCTCTGTAAAAGTTTAGTCCAAACATCTATCATAGCGAAATATTCATAGGTTATCTATTTATATTGATATGAAAGAAAAATACCTCAAAAGAGATTTTGAATCTACTAGTAATACCATATCTAGACCAAACACCCAAAATGTTAGCTGAGAAGTCCAAGGGTTCCCTCATAGTCATATTACGAATGTGTATATCATGCTAGCTAATGAAAGTTGACATTTTCTATGGAACAAACTCTTCCATGTTATGGCCGATGTCACTACTCCATCAAATTATGCCAAGAAGTTATGAATCACATTAAATATTGGACTTTTTTAAAGATCTAATAAAATTCTTGTATATCTACAAATAATAAACGTTATGTTGATTTCTATAAGTTCCATTTTACTCTTCACTAAAAAAGTTGTCATTCACTAATTGCTATATGGATATCTTTCATTAATAGCATTTATCATTTTCTTAGTAGCTTTCATTTTTATTTTCTATTTTTTTTAAAGCAGTTATGGTTAGATAAATGATCTTATGGCATTGAGATGTACTATGTTAATATTCTAATCTTTATGGTTCCTCTCACATTTTTACATATGTTTGTGGGAGTTCTAACCACAAAACTATCATTTACATAGAGATACCTACTAATAATGTGAAATTATTTTCTTTTCTTGGTAGGTATGATGAAAACATAATCAAGTTTCCCTTCATAAAAATAGTCTCTTACATAGCAATGCCTCTCCCTCACACAAATAGTGTTATATGTGTACCTTTTTTTATACATCTCAAATGGTATGTGTTGCTTCTATTTCTATTTGGCTTCAACAAAATGTTATATTAGAACAAGAGCTCCAATTATGGGAAAATCATTCTATAGTAGTCAAAATGGTCTTTAATCTCTTCACAAAAGCATATTGGTAAGTACATCACAAAGTCTGTACTCAAATATTACCCCAAAATGCACAACACTACAGTAAAAAACTTTGGCACATATTATGCTTTCATTTGGTATTATTATAATGATACCAAAAGAAAAATTAGGATTTTTCCCTAAAAATTTTACGTTTCTATGTATTTCTCTTGCCTTACAAAAATCCTTTCAAGTTTTCAAAAAACTAAAATTGAGGATAGTTTATGTATTCGACAAGAGAAGAACTCAGATTTTTGGCCTCTTAGAAGATTTCAACAATACCTTTCATAACTTTGAAAATTTTAACCATCATATTTTAAATTTGATTTATCAAAATTTGATTTGTGAGTGAAGCATCAAAAAGTGTTCTACATATTTTTACTGGATTTCTAGCCTAGAAATTAGTTAGTTATATATTAAGGAATATATATCATCTTGTTGCATATGCTTTCTTATAATATAAGTTGGCTTAGTGGTGGATAAAATTCCCATTCTTGAAAATACATGGACACAATTACTATTGATAATGACTTACATAATAAAAAAATAATAATTAAAAAAATGACTTTATTTCATTTTAATTGGGACTAACAACATAAGAAACTTTGGCTGAAATTATCAAGAGTATTGCATAAGCAGGTAAATAGGTGACAAATATCATCAAAGAGTTGTTGTAGGTGCTGGTTGTTGGTTCTAGTGTGTTGGTTTCTGGTCCATGTGGTTTTATTGGTTTTTCTTATTCTTTTTCAGTTTGTTTAAAACTCTAGGTTCCAAGTCCTTGTAAAACCTGGTTGCTTTTATTTAGTTAAACTTGTGGTTTTAGGTCCCTATAAAACCTAGGTTTTTGTGTTGCTTTTGTCTTTTCTTTAGGTTTCAAGTCCTTATAAACTTGGTGATGCTTAATGTTTATCTCTAGTTTATTGTAAAGGGTTTCAGGTCCCTTCAAAACTTATTTTTACCTTAATCTAAAACAACATAAGAAATATTAATAAAATGGCTGAGAATTTTCTTATATATTGTGAATATGTACACATAATTTACTTTAAAAAAATTGAATGGAGAAGAATTTAACCTACCTTGCACAATTATGTGAGTTGGAAATGACAAATTTAGTTTTAATATAAGAACTTGAGTTAATCTTGAACAACTTAATGCTTGTGGTCCTTGTATAATGAGGCAATCAAAATTAAAATCTCATACTCAATTTTTTGTGTTGTAGAACTAAGAAGAAAAAGGGTTTTTGTTACAATTTTAGATCATATAATATTATCCATAAATTAGAAAGAAGATGTTCTTTGATGCAACAACAAAAAATTAAACTCAAAGTGCACTAAAAACTTTGAATTTTAGTTTTGAATAAGAAGAGAAAGAATATGCATCTATATATAATTAAACTCACACAAAGATGTATAATAGAATGAAAGTTAGTTAATAATTTATATAGTTATTTATTCATTTTATAAGAGAAGCAATACACATTTGTAAATAATAGAATATTTTCTTCACACACACACACACACACACACACACACACACACACACACACACACACACACACACACACAGAGAGAGAGAGAGAGAGAGAGAGAGAGAGAGAGAGAGAGAGAGATTAATGAAATAAAATCTTGGGATAGTTGTCAGTAATGTATGTTGGACTAGTTTTGACCTTGGAATTGGTGAACTCAGTTAAAGTTGGTGATGCTTAGTTACATATGAAGTATTTTTGGTTGCAATTTCACCTAAAGAACTTGGTGATTGAAGGAACTCTATTAAACTTTTTTTTCAATGATCATGTGGAATTTTGGTGGACATAGGTGGGATCAATATATACATTGTTTTCTTGGTTGTTGTTGCTAATACTTGGTGGTTTGGTTCACTAACTTGGTGCCTTGGGAGCTTTCCCTCCTTGAATAGTGGATTTAATATGTGTAGGATGTGATCATGGTGTGGATTGATCGTGGGATGTGTGGGGGTCTATTTAGGCTCTTTATACTCTCTTTTATGCACATTTAATGGTTTTTGTAAGTAATCTAAGACATGTATTGCATTTATTTGGGTTCTAGATGTTTCTATTTGAAATAGTGAAACTTGTGGCCATGCAAGTATAAATACAGGTTAGGGTAGTATTTTGGCTAGTAAGGAAGGAGTTAGAAGGACCATCTCAGGAGGAGTAGTTGAGAGGAGAGAAGTTTAGAAAAATTAGTAGCTAAGTGTGGTCATAGGAAATAAGAAAATTGCTTGGTGCTTGTGAGCACAAGTTTAGACATTTCTTGATGATTCTACCTAATTATTATTATAGATCTAGGCTGGCTAGGAGTTATTTAGATCTTGTGGGATACTTTAGAACTATTATTCTAAATTCTTATGTATTTGATCATAACCAAGAAGGCCTTACAACCTGACACATTACATGAAATCAATTGTTGATGAAATAAAGAGTTAGATTTTATATCATATCTTGTGTTGTGAGTTGTGTTTCTACTATGTTGGTCATTTGTTGGGGGTCAGGTCACCTCCTTTGGGGGTTCACTTGGCCTTGCACTACATCAAGATTTATAGTTGAACAAAAGTCAATGATATTTAGGTAGTTCTTTAATATAAAAGAAATTGTTCATGGTGCAAAACAAAAAAGTTAATATCTCTTTTATCCATAACATAGTTAAAATGATTCTCTTTTTCCTCTTACATCATATTCACATAGAAAAATCAATATGGACACTACTAGCAGTGGTGGGAAAGAATTATATAATTGAATTATTGACCTTATAGAAAAGGGCTTGTATGGAATAATTTGTAGGAGTCTTATAAGGGTTTGAAATCTTCAAATAAAAGTTATCACTCTATCCTTTTCATAGAAATTTCTAGCTACAAGGATAGTTTTGTGGATAGAAAAGTTATTATGGGAGGTGGTTTGAAGAAAAGTGGATAATATCTATTATGTTTTTATAGTGTTAGTCAAATAAAACATATAGTGTTAACCTAAAGGATATCTCCTTGGTTAAATATTATTATAGATATAACTATGTAGATCTATTAAATATATATTGATATGTAATCTCAAATAAATATATCTATATTACCATAATAATTTAAATCATGTTCATTTTATATGTCTTATATGTTGAACTATCACCATGTGGGCTCTCCCATTGATTTGACAGATGTTCATATCATCTCTCTGAATATCCCAGACCACTATTGGCATTTGAGTGGTTCTAGTAACATTATATACCACATGACTAAGAAAAGTTATCTTCATGAGCCCCTCTTATACTATCTTGATATTTAACATTATGGGGCATATTAACCCCATCCTTCGCTTAGCGAGCTACTTCTGCATAATTAATTGAAGTTCACATCATCACAATCATGACAAGGTTGACCAATGTCGAGTTACATGATTCTATAGTATGTAATTTTATTATGCCCATGTCTATGCTTTTATCCTTCTAAAATAGTCAACTTAACATATTAAGACATGCCTCCTTTTGGATGTGAACAATTGTTAATGGGTAGTGTTAGCTATTGGTTTTATGTCACTAGGTTTTATTTTGTGGGATGTGCTCCTTGGTAAAGGTTAGGTTCATGCCCCCCTTCACATATATTTAAAGGATTAAGAACCCTCTTTTGAAACACACATACATATCAAAATTGCTATTAGAAAGTGGGGGTTTCAATTACAAGAATATTATAATAGATCAAGATAGTATATTATAGAAAATCAAATTTATAAATCTAATCTTAAATTTAACATGTTATCAGAGCTCCTTGGTAATGGTTAGGTCCATGCCCTCTTTCAAATATATTTAAAGGAGCAATAACCCTCTTTTGAAACACACATACATATCAAAATTGCTATTAGAAAGTGGAGTCTTCAATTGCAAGAAATATATCAAGATAGTATATTATAGAAAATCAAATTATAAATCTAATCTTAAATTTAACATGGTATCAAAGAAGATCTATGAGACAATATGAATTATATTTAATTATTGAGTGCACTCAAACATTCTTAAACCCTTCTTAGCAAAATGATAACCAAAATAAGGATTTATGACAAACTCAAAGGTGCTTCAAATTTTGAAGCTTAGAAATTGTGTATAATGATGATACTAAGAAAACAAAGGTTAACAACAATTGTGGATGATCGTCCTAAAATTAAGAAGATTGATAAATGGGAAATTGACAACACCAAAGAAGTGGAATTATTAGTACATGGACTAAAATATCATCTACTACCTATTATCATAAAGTTAGACTCTATGTATGATATGTTCAAAGCTCTAGAGGACATGTTCAATATCAACAACACTAGTAGGATTCTCACTCTCTAAAATCAACTCAACAACATAAATATGAGGAAGGAGAGACCATCACCTCATACTATATGAGGATAATAGAGTTAACAAACTAACTATTAATAGTTGGTCATAACTATGATAACAAAGTGTTAATTATGGTATCATTAAATGGGCTTCCTTTATCATAGAAAATTCTAAACAAGGAATAGGTGCTCATTGCAAAACCCCTAAATTTGATCAACTAAAAGCTAACTACATTCAAGAAGAGTGTAATTAGAAAACTAGAGGAATTGACATGGAGTTCAAAAATGAAGACATCCAAGCTCTCACCACCAACTTTAAAAAAGAGGGGCGGGAGGGCGGGAGGTGGGGGGTGGGTGGGAGGGGAGAGAATGATAACCAACCGTTCAAGAACCAAGAAGGTCTTTCTAACATAGAATATTTTAGATGTGACAAATATGGTCATAGTAACAACAAGATGTCCTAAAAGACTCCGACATAAAGCTTCGTATGCTGAAGTTTATAATTTAAACATGGATTTAGAGAGACATCTATTCTAAAGAACTTTAAAAATGATTGAAATGATCATGAATAAAGAATAAAGGAACTGGCAAAGAATGTTTTCAATCATTTTTTTGTCATTGATGTCAAACTTGCTACTTCCAGGAATGACAATTTCTTAAGTGATCCAAATGCTATCAATTGGTTGATTATCAAGGAGGTGGCAATCAATAAGATGTAACTAGAGCACCTAGAGAAAGGTTGAAGTTATGAGGTTGTAATGAAGTATAAGGATCAGCTAAGCCATTGATGAAATAGTGTATCGATGACATACTCTACGACACAGAGGATGGACACATTGAGACACATCAAAGATGTAAGGATTAACTAAGTCATTTGTAAAGCCTAACTAAGTTCATTTGAGAGAGCTAAGCAAGCTAGTTAGAGCTGAACAAATTCTCACTTGAAGCCGAGCAAGTTCAACTTTAGTTTGTGTCAAGTGATCTTCAAGTGCTGAGTAGCCTTCAAGTGTTGAGTGAAGATCAAGTGCCGAGTTATCTTCAGGTGCCGAGCAGTCTTTAGGTGCCGAGTGAATTTAGGTGCTGAGCATGATACAATAATTGAGTGATATTCAAGTGCCAAGTAATATAGAATTTGTCAGGTGCCAAGCATCAGAAAAAGGTAATGGATGCCAAGGAAATTTCTTCAGGTGCCAAGCATCAGTAAAAGCAGTAGAAGCCGAGTAACACAGAAGGAGCCGAGCATTAGTAAACCAATGATGTTGAGTTGCTGCATTATTTGTTAAGTCAAGGATTCACCAAATTTGTAGTGATAAGGTTGTTACATAAAATTTTGTGAATTAGTTGGATGATAAGGATGATGAGTAGATGTCACAGAATTTTATGTAAACCATGCAAACCAATTCAAGGTGAATGCTAATGGAATTATCATGAAGTTCCTAGAAGAAACAATTTGGAGGGAAAACAATACCATTTTCTCAAGATCAAATTAAGATTTGAGCAAGAAATGAAGAACAAAAATTCTATATGAGGAGTTATAGGTCAGAGATCAAGTGTGCATGTATGAGAGGGAGTTGGTCATAAGTGTGTTCATGTGAAGAAGCCAAGAGGAGTAAGAACAGAGCATCAAGACTCTGAGTTGATCAAGTGACCATAGAGTGCATTGGCATAATGAGTGAAAGAATTCAAGGAGACAGATCTTGAAGGGTGAAAAAGCTATCTGTACTGCAAGGAAGAAAAGCCAAGCAAAGAAAAGAACTGAAGAGTGACCTAAAATTGGCATAGTTAGGGTTGCAATCTTTATCAGGTCAAAACCCTTCTAATACTCTCTTACCATTGTATTAGATATTGAAATCCTATATTGCTAGGTTAGCTTAACAGCTAGGTGGATAAGCCTTAGGAAAAGGATAAAGAGATCCCTAGGAGAAGGATAAAGAGATCCTAAGGAGAAGGATAGGAGATCCTTAGGAGGAGGATAGGAGAACCTTAGAGAGCGATGAAAGATTCTTTTGAGAAGGTGACTGTAAATCCCATGGACTTAGGTGAACTTAGTAGCTCTATGTAAATCCCTTAAAATGGAGTTGAATATTCTTAAGTCCTCTAAGAAGGCACACTCCTAATAGGGTGTAGAAATACTTTAATAGGGTCATATCTTACAGTGTGTAAAGCCTTTAACAGGGCAAACCATCAAAAGTGGTTGAAATCAATTGCGTAGTTATTTTGTGGGTATCATCCCCACCCCAGATTTGCATTCTAATTCTTGGAGGGTTCTTGGGTCATCAAAATCCTTTGGGTTATGGTGTGATGCATGTTTAATTTTCATGATTGTTTGATGTTTAATTGCATGCATGATAAGAAAGTAAAAAGGATAGCACTTTTGACTCACTCTTGTTTTATTAGAAAGTTTGAATTGGACATTTTTGGACCTTGAATAACTAATTCACCCTCCTCTTAGTTATTCTAAAGAATTCTAACAATCGGTATCAGAGTTCACTTCTAATTTGTTTCAAGGTACTAGTAGCAGGAAGATCAAGATGTCCAAGAGAGAAGTTCCCAAGCTAAACAAAGACAACTTTGTTGCATGGAAAAGTCTAATGAAGCTACACCTCAGATCAATAGGTGACTATGCATAGACCTCAATTATAGTTGATCATGTAGACCCTGTAGGACCCCTCACTACAGATGACATGAGAAAGAAGAGGAGCACAATCAAGCAATGTTAGATATTGCTTCAGCACTAAGCTATGCTGAGTATGATGACATCAAAGAATGCGGTACTGCACATCAAATGCGGGAAACATTATCAAGAATCTATGGAGGAGATGACAATGTCAAGAGAACCAAAAGAGAGAGCCTAAGAGGAAATTTTGATGACATGAAAATGAAAGAAGGAGAGAATGCTGCTCAATATGGTGCAAGGATGAAGGAAGTAGTAAGTGCCTTAAGAAGCCTAGGAGGATAGTTAGCAGAAGAAACAATATGTAGGAAATACTTGAGAACTTTGCTTGCTTCCTATCTATGCTATAAGAGTATTAGCCATCTAGGAGCTAAGGTGTCTACTAGAAAACACATTGTCATTTGAAGAAATAATTGGAAGACTCACTGCCTTTGAGCTATCCAACTTTGACAACTACAAGCCAAAAAACTTTGAATCTGCATTCAAAGCCAGGATGACAATAAAAGACAACAAGGAGGTGCAAACAAAGAAAAAGAGTGGAAAACGAAAGTATGTATCTAGTGATAGCAACACTGATGAAGATGATGTGGACCAATTGGAGGCATTACTATCAAGAAGATTTCACAGAGGAAGAGGAAAATTCAAAGGTAAACTGCCAATCATTTGTTTCAATTGTAATGAAGTTGGTCACATTGCAACTAGATGCACACAAAAGAAAAATTACAAGGATGGAGGAAACTTCAAGAACAAGAAAGATGACAATAAGGACTACAAAGGTAAAGGCAAAAGATGCTACATTGTTGAAGAAGACTTTGACGAAAATGATGATGAAGTAGTCTATGTGGCTATGACAGATGAATTAGATGAAGAAGAAGCAATTGCCCTGGTAACCTGCATGAACAAGAATAAAAAATGGATCATAGATAGTGGATGATCTCATCACATGATTGGAGATAAAAGTAAGTTCATTTCCTTTACTCAATATGAAGGAAATAGTGTTAGATTTGGTAAAAATGCACCATGTCAGATCAAAGGGAAAGGTAGTATCAAGCTTACTAAAAAGATAAGATGCGATAATGCATACTATGTTGAAGGCCTGAACTATAACTTGTTAAGTGTAACACAGTTAGGCAACATAGGATGCAAGGTTGAATTTGAAAATAGAGTTGCCAAGATCTATGATTCCCAATGAAGTTTAGTAGGAAAAGGTGATCAAACTAGGAGTAATTTGTTCTACCTAGACATGGAAGATGCTTCTTATCTCATTATTCAAACTGATGATGTATGGTTATGGCACAAGAGGCTATGTCATGTAAATTTTGACAATTTGATAAGCATTAGCAAAATGAAGAAAGTTAGAGGTCTACCAAAGTTGAAGAAGCCTAATAACACCATGTGCAAACAATGCCAACTAGGGAAGATGACCAAGTCAACTTTCAAAAGAAAAAATTATACTTCTAATGAAGCATTAGAACTAGTTCATATTGACTTGTGTGGTCCTATTGAAGTGTAAAGCTACAAATGTGACAGATACATAATGCTATTTGTAGATGACTATTCAAGGATGATGACAGTCATGTTCTTGAAACAAAAATAAGATGCACTCCAAATGTTCAAATAGTACTTGGCTAGAGTTTAGAAAGAAATTGGAAAGAGCCTAAAATGTCTTAGATCTAATAGGGGAGGTGAATTCATATCAAGGGAATTTGAAGAATTTTGTAATGAAAGAGGAATCAAAAGATAGACATTAGCACCTAGGACTCCACCTCAAAATGGTATAGCAAAAAGAATGAATAGATTAGTTATTGACTGTGCTAGGACCTTAATGATGGAGAAAAATGTTGCACTCAAGTATTGGAGAGAAGCTGTAAGTATTGCAGTCTACACACTCAATAGACTTCAAGTCAAGAAACGTACAAATGCAACACCTTTTGACTTATGGTATGGGCATTCTCCTAATATAAAACATTTCAAAATATTTGGATGCAAATGCTATATATATATAAAGAGTCTAGAAATGAAAAGGTTGATGCAAAGAGTAAGGAAGGCACATTTTTTGGTTATTCTACTAGAAGCAAAGCTTATAAGTGCTTGAATGTTAACACTAAAAAAGTAGTAGAAAGCATAAATGTGAAATTTGATGAGCTTGCAAAAGTTCAAAGTGTCGAGAACACCAAGAAAGCAGAAGAATACAAGACATTTGTATACTTTTATGAAGGTATACCTAATAATGGTGAAGTTGCAACTTAGAATGACAATCAACAACAAAATCCAATATCTGTCGAGTCACAGATAGTGAATGCCGAACAATAGACACATTCAGAAGCCAAGCCACATAATACAAAGATTGTTCATTCAGATTCTGAAAATAGCCAACATGAAGGAAATGAAGAAATATCTAATGAAAATATGCATGAGGGTTTAGATTCTGAAAGAGACAACATGCAAACAAGGAAAGTACCAGTATTGGCAAAGTATGTAAGAAGAAATCATTCTGCAGATCAAATTATTGGAAACAAAGAGGTAGGACCAATGACAAGGAATAAACTCAAAAGTGAGACATGTTTGCTTAGCAAAATAGAACAAAAAACAATAAGTGAAGCTATAAAAGATGATGACTGGTACAATGATATGAAAGAAGAAATAGAACAAATTGAGAAGAACAAAACATGGACCTTAGTCTCGAGACCAGCTGACAAGAATGTAATTGAAACCAAGTGAGTGTTTAGAAACAAGTTAGATGAGAATGGTGAAATCAAAAGGAACAAGGCAAGACTAGTTTGTAAAGGGTATGCACAAGAAGAAGGACTGGACTATGGAGAAACTTTTTCTCTAGTTGCCAGAATGGAAGGAATAAGGACCTTACTGGCATATGCAACCTTCAAAGGATTTAAAGTCTATCAAATGGATGTTAAGTCCACATTTCTAAATGGTATACTTGAAGAGGAAGTCTATATAGAGCAACCAGAAGGATTTGTTGATGAAAATAACAAAAACAAGGTATGTAAATTGCATAAGGCTCTATATGGATTAAATCAAGCCCCTAGAGCTTGGTATGAGAGACTTCACAAATATCTAGTGCAAATAGGATTTGAAAGAACTAATGATAACAACAACATGTACATCAAATTAGAAGAAGGTAAGGATATTCTTGTTTCTAAAATCTTTGTGGATGACATAGTTTTTGGAGGAAAGGAAGTACTTTGCAAAAGTTTTGATGACAAAATGAAACATGAGTTTGAGATGTCTATGTTTGGAGAAATCAAGTTCTTTGTTGGATTGCAAGTACATCAACTAAAACATGGTATATTTGTGACACAATCAAAGTAAATCAAAGAGATACTCAAGATGTTTGGATTAGAAGACTCCAAACTTGTCAGCACACCAATGGCAACAAGACATACACTATCCAAAAATGATGAATCAGCTGAAGTCAATCAAACAATGTATAGATCGATGATTGGAGAGCTACAATATGTTGTAGATAGCAGACCAAACATAACACTAGCCATTGGAATAGTGGCCAAATTTTTTGCTAATCCTAGAGAAAATCATCTCATGGTAGTACAAAGGATAATGAGGTATCTCAAAGGAACTGATGATTTTGGCCTATATTAAAAAAAGAATGTGAAGTTTGAGCTCAATGCATACACAAATGTAGATTGGGGAGGCAATATTGATGATAGGAAAAGTACAAGTGGAGGAGCATTATTCTTAGGTAAAAGGCTAGTTACTCGGACTAGCAAGAAACAAACATGCACATCTCAGTCCACTGTAGAAGTGGAATATGTTGCAGTAGCAGTCAATTGCACAAACATTGTGTGGCTCAAACATCTATTGAAAGGAATGAAAGAATATGTAACCAAACCTGTGATACTGTATTGTGATAATACAAGTGCTATAAACATATCCAAGAACTCAGTAATGCATGCAAAAACCAAACATATTGCAATCAAGTATCACTATGTCAGAGAATTGGTGAAAGACAAACAAGTGAAGATGGAGTACATTCACACAAAGGAACAAACTACAAATATCTTCACCAAATCATTTCCCAAGGATCATGAATGAAGAATAATAGAATAGGTAAAGTATGTTTTCAATCATTGTTTTGTCATTGATGTCAAACTTGCTACTTGCAGGAATGAAAATTGCTTAAGTGATTCAAATACTATCAATTCGTTGATTGTCAAGGAGGCGGCAATCAATAAGATGTAACTAGAGCACCTAGAGAAAGGTTGAAGTTATGATGTTGTAATGAAGTATAAGGATCAACTAAGCCATTGATGAAATAGTGTATTGATAACATACTATAAGACATAGAGGATGGACACATTGAGACACATCAAAGATATAAGGATGAGCTAAGTCATTTTTAAAGCCTAACTAAGTTCATTTGAGAGAGTCGAGCAAGCTAGTTAGAGCCGAATAGATTCTTAGTTGAAGCCAAGCAAGTTCAACTTTAGTGCGTGCTAAGTGATCTTCAAGTGCCAAGAAGCCTTCAGGTGCCAAGTGAAGATCAAGTGCCAAGTGATCTTTAGGTGCCGAGAAGCCTTTAGGTGCCAAGTGAAGATCAAGTGTCGAGTGACTTAAGGTGTTGAGCATGATATAGGAGCTGAGTGATATTTCGGTGTCGAGTAACACATAATTGGTTAGGTGCCGAGCATCAAAAAAAGGTAATGGATGCTAAGAAAATTTCTTTAGGTTCTGAGCATCAGTAAAAGTAGTAGAAGCTGAGTAATACAGAAGGAGCTGAGCATTAGTAAACCAAAGATGCCGAGTTGCTGCATTATTTGTTAAGTGAAAGATTTGCTAGATCAGTAGCGATAAGGTTGTTATATTGAATTTTGTGAATTAGTTGGATGATAGGGATGGTGAGTAGATGTCATAGAATTTTATGTAAACCATGCAAACCAATTCAAGGTGAATGCTAATGGACTTACCATGAAGTTTCTAGAAGAAGCAATTTGGAGGGAAAACAATACTGTTTTCTCAAGATCAAATTAAGATTTGAGCAGGAAATGAAGAACATAACTTCTATATAAGGAGTTATAGGTTAGAGATCAAGTGCACATGTATGAAAGGGAGTTGGCCATAAGTCTGGTCATGCGAAGAAGCCAAGTGGAGTAAGAACAAAGCATCAAGACTCTGAGTTGATCAAGTGACCATAGAGTGCATTGGCATAACGAGTGAAAGAACTCAAGGAGACAGATCTTGAAGGGTGAACAAGCTTTCTGCACTGCAAGGAAGAACAAAAAAGAAATGAAAAGAACTGAAGAGTGACCTAAAATTTGCATAGTTAGGATTGTAATATTTATCAGGTCAAAACCCTTCTAATACTCTCTTACCATTCTATTAGATATTGAAATCCTACATTGCTAGGTTACCTTAACAACTAGGTGGATAAGCCTTAGGAAAAGGATAAAGAGATCCCTAGGAGAAGGATAAAGAGATCCTCAGGAAAAGGATAAAGAGATCCTTAGGAGAAGGATAGGAGATCTTTAGGAGGAGGATAGGAAATCCTTAGAGAGGGATGAAAGATTCTTTTGAGAAGGTGACTGTAAATCCCATGGACTTGGGTGAGCCTAACAACTCTATGTAAATCCCTTAACAGGGTGACATTCTAAGTTGAACATTCTTAAGTCCTCTAACAAGAAACACTCCTAACAGGGTGTAGAAATCCTTTAACAGGGTCACATCTTATAGTGTGTAAAGCCTTTAACAGGGCAGGCCTTTAACAGGGCAAACCATCAGAAGTGGTTGAAATCAATTACACAATTATTTTGTGGGTATCATCCCCACCCCAGTTTTACCTTCTTATTCTTGGAGGGTTTTTGGGTCATCAAAATCCTTTGTATTATGGTGTGATGCATGTTTACTTTTCATGATTGTTTAATGTTTAATTGCATGCATGATAAGAAATTGAAAAGGATAGCACTTCTGATTCACTCTTGTTTTATTAGAAAGTTTGAATTGGACATTATTGGATCTTGAATAACTAATTCACCCCCCTCTCAGTTATTCTAAAGAATTCTAACACAAACATGGATTTAGAGAGACATCTATTCTAAAGAACTTAAAAACTAAAATATTGTGAAATTTCAGATTAAGAGGGAGTTCCCTATGATCTACACCAAACCCACTAAAAAAATGGAAATTTTTTGAGGTAGACTTGTTATGTTGTAATTATTGAGAAGAGTATTGGGATATATTAAATTATTGTAAAATTGAATTACTTATTAATAAAACAAATTTATATAGGCCATGTGTGCATCATGACAAATTTATGACTTCTAAATGATTATCACTTGTATTTGTACAAGTTAATGAAAGCTGACGATATCTTGATATCTTATGATATCTATGTAGATCATGATAGATATTACTTTACATGGTGGATGTTGATATGGTAAGCATTATGAGAATGTTCTTGGACATAACTTATAAACATTTGAGTACATAGTGAATGTTATGCACATTGATGTTCATGAGGCCATTACCCAAAGTACTTGGTGATTATCAAATGAGTTTACATTCAGGAGGCCATTACTCACGGTACTTGGTGAACATATTGTAATTCAATATGCAAGAGCCCATTAATCAAGGACACTTAGTGAATGTCAAATGAGTTGACATTCAAATGTAGATTGAGTCAACATTCAAGAAACCAAAAATTCAAATGAGTTGACATCCATTTTTAATATTATGTCAAGATAATATTTCTATGTTTATCCTCCCTAGCTAAGAGGGAGTGTTAATTTTTATATCATCAGTTGGAAAAGACATATAGTGCTAACCTAAAGGACATCTCCTTGATGAAATGTTATTATAGCTAAAACTATGTAGATCTATTAAACATATATTAATGTATATTAATATGCAATATCAAAAAAAAAATCTATAATACCATACTAATTTAAATAATGTTCCATTTATATGTCTTATATGTTGAAGTATCATCGCGTGGGCCATCCCCTTGATTTGATGGATGTTCATGACATCTCTTTAAATATCATAGACCACAATTAGCATTTGAGTAGGTTTAATCATATTATATACCATGTGACTATGGGAAGTTATGTTCATGGGCCCCCTATTATAATATCTTTATATTAGACATTACCAGTCATATAACCCTGTCCTTAGCTTAGCGCGCTACTTTGGCATAATTAATTGAAGTCCATATTATCACCATCATATCAAGGATGATAAATGGTGGGTCACATGATTGCATGGCATGTGATTTTTTGAGGCCCACATGTATGCTTTTATCCTTCTAAAGTAGTCAACTTAACATATCATGTGTATGTTTGGATGTAAACAATTGTTAATGGTAAGTGTTAACTATTGGTTTCATGCTGATAGGTTGTATTTCATGGGATGTGCCCCTTGGTAAAGGTTAGGTTCATGTCTCCCTTCAAATGTATTTAAAGGAGTAAGAACCCTCCTTTCAAATACACATACATATCAAAAGTGTCATTACAAAGTGAGGGATTTAATTAGAAGAATCTTATAATATCTTAAGATAGTATATTATAGAAAATTAAATTTATAAATCTAATCTTATATTTAGCAATATCCATATTTTTCATTTAAGATATAAGATTCTAGTGGACCCTGTTGGAAAATGAAGATGGTG
The DNA here is from genome assembly GCA_028749045.1 of Cupressus sempervirens. Lineage (NCBI taxonomy): Eukaryota > Viridiplantae > Streptophyta > Pinopsida > Cupressales > Cupressaceae > Cupressus > Cupressus sempervirens. The sequence continues at coordinate 742,671,742 of CM053783.1, read as the reverse complement.
TAACTGAGAGGGGAGGGGTGAATCCGTTACCACAAAAACATTTTCAAAAGTCCCAAAGATGCCTTAAACTTAGTTGCTGCTGCTACAAAAATCACTGCTTAAAACTTGATAGGTGTTTAGTTAATTTATGAAGCATTTACTGAAATAAGCGTCTATGCAAAAGAAAGTAATCATTAACACAGTAGACACCAGATTTACGTGGAAACCCAATATGGGAAAAACCACCAGCAACTAGTCACCAATTTTCACTCTTCTGAAGTGAGCCCTGTTAGGAGCCAACCCTGTTAAAGGTTACAAAACACACTGTTAGGTGTGACCCTATTAGAGGATTTAATCACCCTGTTAGGAGTGGCCTTGTAAGAGGTCTTTTGAACAATTCAACTGAATTGCCACCCTGTTAAAGGATTTATGAAATGGCTGTTAAACCAACTCTGTTAGGAGATTTTGGAATCACTGTTACAATGGTTAGAAAGCAACAATGAATGATCCGAAAATACATGCAACTTATCTTGCTGAATACAAATCTCAGTTTTGCTCCACAAGATCCTTACTGATCAAATATATCTCTGCAGCTCCAAGATTTCCCTCTACTCAATTCTGCTTAGGCACACGCAAGTCTCTTCCTTGCACTTCTTTGCACTTTTCGTATATTCATTCTTCTCCTCTGTATTCCACACTTTTCCGCATTCTTGAGCACCTCTTTATATACTATACATAATATCAGGTCGGCCCAACCAACTTGTCAAAACAATTCCAAAGTCGGCTTGCCCAACCAACTTGACGAAACATATTCCAAAGTCGGCTTGAAAAAAAAACTTTCACTGGCCGACGCTGCTCGGTCAATACAGAACAAAAAATTCCTTCCTGTGTTAACCGGCAGAACTCGGTAAAAACTACAATTACCAGGGAATTCGGTAAACCTGCCACTTCCTTTGGAAACCGACTGGACTCGGTAAAAGCTGTCTTCGACTACCGAGTGAGCTCAGTGAAAACTCGGCTTTCCTTAGCTTACCGTGCGAACTCAGTTAACACTAACCGTTCGCTACAAAATCCTTTGATACCCGAGTGATCTCGGTAAGAACTAAACTTTCCTTAGCTTACCGAGTGAACTCGGTTAATACTAACTCACCGTGTGATATACAGGAACGCTCGGTATACACTGCAAAAGGCTTTTACTGACCGACTGAGCTCGGTAGACTCTGTAAGCTATTTTCCTGGTTGATAGAACTCGGTAGACTCTGTCTGATAACTGATATGACATTTATGTAACATCAAAGACAATACACAATTACTTAATTGTATCCAACAGACCCTAGAAGTATATCTTTCACAAGACTTAGAAACCTTAGAAAGGAATCTTGTTGGATATGTTGAGACTATAATATATGTCACATTCTTGACCCTTCTCTAGACTAGTCAATTGCTAGAATACAAACTTCTTTGGTTGGTGAATTAGGTTTTCGTCAATAAGATGTTTAAATATTTAGAAAAAGATTTTCTTACATATGCATAGAAAGGCTCTATGTAGATTTTATCCCTTCCCAAAGGTTTTTTTATTGTTTAACCCTAAATAAATATTATGTTTGCATTTTAACATGTAATCCCCAATCCTATGAAAAAAATATTTTGTAACAATGTGAGTAGAGACTAGGACTAAACCTATTTACCCACCATTTTGATGTTGTTCTAACCTCATTAGATCTTTTAGGTAGTCCTCTTTAATATTAGATTGTCAAGTGATTAAAGGTTTCATAATTTGTTCCTTTGATTTTTTCCTAGAGGTAGATTATATAACAAAAATAGAGGTAGATTTACCATGCGTCCTTTTTTTTCTTTTGTAGTTCCTATTACTTTTCATGTCGCATGATGTAAGATATTAAATCTCATTTCTATTCTTGTACCAAAGGCATAAATATGATAATTAAACCTTATACTACTAAGTATTCTCATCAACATCATATGTAAATTTAGATTATGGTTTTACTCCATATAAAGTAGAATAAATTATTATGTGTTCCCTTCCAAAGGCCCCTTCTCTATTGTCTCTCTTTAATGAAAATGACTCCTTGGGTTGGTTCGAAGGATTCTAGTTTTTTTTTTCTATATTTTATTTTCCTAACCACCCCAACTATTGAGTATACATTCCTATGATTCTATGAATATAAATTATGTGGTTGATAATGGGGTTTCATGTGATTCTATTAATGTATTCATCCCTTTCTTTCATGATGCCTTGGTTTTTGACATGCCTTTTCCTTATTCCTATTCACCCTCTACTTTAATAGTTTCTTACTAACCTTTTTTGGTTTTCTTAATTATGATAAATTGGCATTGAGAGGGTTTGAATTAACATTGAAATACTTTTGAACAAATTTAAACAATTTATTACTTAAGCATATGTGTTGGTGTAAATAAGTATTTACTATTTACACTTTACTTAAGTTTACTTAAGTTAATGCATTATTTTATTATTTATTTAGGTGAGACACTTAGGAGTTTGTGTACTCTCATGAGTTGTCATGTTGACAACATAGAAGCACACAACTCTAATTCAATAGATGGTGTCTGCAACACTGGAGTTTGCATCATTCACTAAGCTGTCATGTAGACAACACAATTATTAGCACTCTTAATTTAGCACATGTTGTCTACAACATTAATTTGCATGCTACACCATTGTAGGCTTATCCTCTCATCATCACACTTACTTCCATGCTTAATGGAGGATAACCCATATCTGGTGGACATGTGCCTAGTTGTATGACTTATCACATTGTTGACTTCTATGCATTCTAGAAGCTTTCCAAAGGCCTTTATATACAAGCACTCCTAGTGTACTTTTCAATGCATTATTGAATGAATATATCATCATTCTGATCACACTCTTTCTACTCTACTATTGTTCTTGTGTTTGAGTTCCTTGATCTTGGGTGAATTCTTCCCTAAGGCAAATTCTTACATGCTATTAGAGCTCGAGGAGATTCTCTCCACATAGCCATTCGAGACCATTGCTGCTTCAACACCTCAACCCGAATATAAAGAATCTACAGAAATTGGGGGTGTCTAGAGCCAAATCAGACCTCACCATTACATCTAGAACATCAATTCAGTGAAATTTGACTATAAATTTGCCTATTTTGGGCTATAGTCAAATCTGAGGGGTTTTTTTTTGCAAAGTGGCAACCCAAAGGCCTGATTTGCAAAATTGGTATGATCATTTCAGATCTATACATTTAATTTTTAGATCTACATTTTTTTAATCTACATCTCTACAATTTTTTTGGATCTGCATTATTTTCCAAATTTTTTTGGCCAGTAGGAGAGATTTTTGTAGGTGGAGATTGAAGCTTGCTGGTACAAATCAGATATTTGCATCACATTCAAAAGGTCAAAAAACCCCCAAATCAGATTTTGTTTCATCAAAATCAGACATCTGAGGAAAAATCTAGAGCTTTTTGATTTTTGGAGGTGCAATGACAGTGATTCAAGAAAAATAACAATAGAGGTGAATTTCAAACAATGATATCTCCCTCATATGGACTCCTTTTTGTGAGCAATTTTTTTTGTTTTGGAGTAGAATTTTGTGATCTAAATATTGGTGTAGGTGGACTGAGATCTCTGTTCTTGAATTTTTCTACAACTCACCAATCCCAATTTTTGCCACTTCAAATTTTTATTACAGGCTCATCTGGACACATAATTAGGTTTCACTTTTTTGAAAGTGCATATGTTTTTGTCTACTTTCTAGATCTACAATTAGATTATAGGTTTAGGGGATAGAAATATTGCTTTTAGAAATAGGACCTAAATTGGCATGTGGCTATCACACTAAGTGCCAAATTATATATTAGGAGGGGGGGTGTTGATTGAATATTTCTATATTTTGGGGGGTGCATACATTTATTGATCTCATGGAGTCTTGTCACATATGTCAGTCTAGTATAAGACCAATGTTGACATTGAGGAACTATCAGAAATGGAGTGCCTTAATCATTACTCATTTAAGATAACATAAGGAAGTGTTTCCTTCTCTATACTCAAAGATACTGAATTTGTTCAAACATCTTTCTAATCTTCTTGGCTTTCTATATAGTAGTATGATTAAGGAATCTTTTACTCCTCTTAGACTGACAAGTTTTCCTCATGATGTTTGGATGGCTCTTTGGGAAGCATATGGAGATCCCACAGTCCCTCCATTTCTTAAGGAAATTTTATCTCTAGTCACTCTTGTTATGGTACCTTCAACTCTAGTTGAGATCTCACCTCCTGATGCTTTTGTTGCTACTACTGATCCAATTCCAGCCTTAGATGCTTTTGATTCATTGCAGTGGTAAATTACATGTCTTCCTACTTCAACTCTATTAGATGACTTCCTTCTAGCCATTTTAGCATTTTTCGTGGAGTCTCACATTGAAGATGTGGGAGACATCATCAATCACATCCATCCTCTCTTTATTGAGGAGACTACTTCATGCATTGTGGAAACTGATAGTGACACCAGCAATCATGCTTCAATAGATTCAAACACATGGGTTTCTATCGACAATTATAGTGAGAGGTCCCGACATCAGCATCTTCCACATGCATATATCGCCATAGTGATAGGTCCAGCATGATAGGGTACATCCAATCTTCCAGGTCTAGCATCAGTGATAGATTTGGGGGATAGTATTGATGATTTGCATCTTCTCTTTGATGAAGCAACATCTTCTTTAATTGTCACAAGGGATCACTCTGACCCTCCTATCCATTCTCTGCATGATCGATCCTCACAAGTTGAAGTGATTGTGGATACTTATGAACAATAGTTGTAGAGGGTTTCTTCATCAGCCGAGGAGACAAACAATTCTTTGAGATAGGTTCTACATTCATCCTTCATAGGGACAGTTGAGTAGGTTTTAGAGACTACACTTATCTATGGGATTCCTTCCACACACAGCGGAAGCATATCATTTATACCTACGACATTATTTCTTCCAAAAGGGAGGAACACCATTTAGTAGTCCTAGATTAGCTTCTACATTGGAGTAGATCTCACTAATCAGCGCACTACATTTAGGGGGGGAGTACCTTGTCTCCTTCTTCTTCTCTTTTATGGGGGGACGTTGTCCACTTATGGGGTTTTTTCCTTCTTCTCTTTTGTATATACTTGATGTATATCATAATGGGGGGTCTTGATTACTTCACCCATCCATGCATCTAGTGTTTTCATCTCTCTTTTTGGGGAACGCTTTTTCCCATGAAGTTTTCCCTCTTTCTTTGCTTTATGAGAGACTACATTTCATTATGTCCATGGGTACCTAACATGGCCTAGTAGCCGAGACCCATCATGCATTTCATACTAGTTCTTGTGAACTTAAGGGCATTCTCCTAAGTTGCACTTAAGGGGGGGTGTTGGTGTAAATAAGTATATACTATTTACACTTTACTTAAGTTTACTTAGGTTAATGCATTATTTTATTATTTATTTAGGTGAGATACTTAGGATTTTGTGTACTCTCATGAGTAGTACGCAACTCTAATTCAACACATGGTGTCTACAAAACTAGAGTTTGCATCATTCACTGAGTTCTCATGTAGACAACATAGTTATTTGCACCCCTAATTTAGCACATGTTGTCTAGAACATTAATTTGCATGCTACAATTTTGTAGGCTTATCCTCTCATCATCGCACTTACTCCTGTGCTTAATGGAGGATAACCCATATCTGGTGGACATGTGGCTAGTTGTATGACTTATCATGTTGCTGACCTCTGTGCATTCTAGAAGCTTTCTAGAGACCTTTACATACAAGCACTCCTAGTGTACTTTTTAATGCAATATTGAATGAATACATTGTCATTCTGAGCATACTCTTTCTAGTCTACTATTGTACTTGATCTTGGGTGAATTCTACCCTAAGGAAAATTCTTACAATATGCAACCATAAACCAGAATACCTAATTGTAAATAATACATCAAAAGAGAACCTGATGAAGGGTAGTTCCATTAATATGATAGACACATAATAGAAATAGAGAAACAACAAAAATTTGAAGGAAAAGGTAATGGGATTTTTACTATTTCCATAAGTATAGAATTCAAAATCTAGAGATATAATATTGTTGAGCCACATGGGCATTTTCCTTAAAGCCGCCAATAAGTGCTTACAATTACCTTACACAATAGTACAAGCCATCTTTACATAGGAAAATTTCCACCACCCAAGAATGTTCTACAAATGTAGCCCTAACCAAGGGCACTGATTAACCCTAATTATTATTACTTTTCATATTTTATGACATTAGAGCTAGCCCAAATAATTATATTATTTTAGTTTTAGGAAACCCAACTTTCATAGACAATACCTTTTAACTATAGCTTCAATCAACTAGTATAACCACTTTTAAGAAACAACAAATATGACACTACAATCTCCTATTATTTTAAGTGTCATAAGCTGAGGTTCTAACTCATTATGGAGCATCTCAAGTCTTGAAAAATAATTTTAGGTGAACCCACAATAGTGGGTTACAAGTTTTTGGAGGAAGAAATTCCTTTAAAATCCTGCAACAAGCAATTTTAATTTTCTTAGTTTCGATAGAAACTTTTATTAAAAATTTTGATAGAAACTATTTAGTTTCTATCGAAACAAACAATTCTTCAAGTTTCAATAGAAATGTTTTGTGGCACGTAGTTTTGATAGAAACTACATAGATAGCTTTGATCAAAACTATCTATGTAGTTTCTATTGAAACTACCAAGCCTGGATGTGGCTTGTTAGCCCTAGTCTCGAGCTTGGAAGTTTTGAACGAAACTATTAAAAAAAAGGAAACTTCAAATATTGTCACTGTGACCCCACATGTCATTTTCGATAGTGCGGCTATAGTTTCAATTCGAAGCACAGAGAGAGGCATTCAAAACTATCCGACTTTGAAAAAGGTATAATTTTTTTGATTTTTTGACCCATTTTAAATTATTCAGTTAAATTTTGTATGATTTTAGCTTTATTTTATATGTTTTTTATTTTAATTTTGTATGTGTTTTTGTATGTATGTACATATGTATATCATATATCTATGTATATCATTTATATATGCATATATTTATATGTATATGCACATGTGTATATGTATATATATACATATATATGTTATATACATATCATGTACATGTGCATATGCATATGTATATATATGCATATATGTATATATATATACATGTACGTACACATATACATGTATATGTGTATATATGCATAGACAAGTGTATGTATACATATATATTATGGATATACGTGCATAAATTTAAATTTTAGAAGTACATACATGAACTTGTAATATATTAAAATTAAGTTTATATATATATATATATATATATCTGTGTGTGTGTGTGTGTGTGTGTGTGTGTGTGTGTGTGTGTGTGTGTGTGTGTGTGTGTGCGTGCGTGCGTGCGTGCGTGCAGACATGTGCATGTACGTGCACGCGCGTGCATGTGTGTGTTTAAATCTTCACCTTACCCCTAATAATAATTTCAACATTTAACCATAACATTAGTTCCAACCCTACCATGATATGAACCCTAATATAAAGTTCACCTTGGTCCTCACCCTAATCTTAAGTCTAATTAAACCTTGACTAAAACCTAATTTAAAAAATAAACATAACCACAATCCTAACCATAAATGTCATGTAACACAATGCTAACCCTCATGTACATTTAATCCTAATCTTAACTCTAAACATTATATAAACCCTAGAATTGACCTTGATTCTAACCATAGCCATAAAATCTAAATCGTAACCATAATCCTAAGTTTAATCTTAGTCATGTAGGATATACCATGACCGTAATTATAACTATTTATCTAATTTGAGTATGATAAAAAACCTAAGTATATAATTCATGCAAAAGTTATCCCTAAACCTAACTATGATGTGAAGACTAACTATAAATTTATAAAGTGATCCTCACTTCTTAACCCTAAAAAACCCTAATATGAATCTTGACTAAAATCTAATTTATTTACAGGGTATGTGCAGGATCATGGTGTACCAAACTATGGCCTTAAGTGGCAGTGCAAAATTAGCAAATTAGGGTTATGCCAAGTTGACACATAATTTTAAAGTGGTCATGGACTTTATATCAAAATGTTGTAAGAAAATAATTTGTAGGAAATTGAATGTAGTTTCTAAACTACTAGGCCTTATAATAAGAAAAAAATAATTGATTGGTCAAAAGTTTGGATTTTAATGTAGTACTAAAAAAATTTTAGAGTAAAAATAAAAATTAGGTGTATGTCTGACCAGCTTAATCAAAATCAAATCACAATATTTTTAAAATATAATTATAGATATAAAAAGTAGACACATGCCCAGATGTGATGCATATTTTTTAGTATTTTTATTCCAAATAAATAATTAAATATGAATTTTCTACCAAAACTTTTTCGAAAAAAAAAATCTCCATGTTTGACCACCTTAACTAATAGAAAATTTTACCAAATTTTTTTTTTTTTATGTTTCTTATACTAGGTGAAGCATAGAATGGGACACAACATTTAGATTTAAAAAATGTTATTCGGTTTGAAAGTTATAGCTATTTTTCAATCAGTATGTCAATGAACACTTTATAATAATTTTCATTGATAATTAACTAATAAATACTTATTGAACTTAGAATTTGACAAAAATTATATCGATAGAATCTTGAGAGAAATATTAAAAAAGCCTTTCCGTTTCAATCAATTTCGATCAAAATAGCATTGTCAGATGGCTACCAGAAGTCTGAGTGTCACTAAAACCCTCCTCAAACATATTTCTTGGGTTGACCGGATAGGCTTGGTAAATACCAGGCCTAATCATATATCCGATCTCAAAATGGATATCAGATGTCAAATCAGATATCTGATTTGAAATTGGATATCCGATATGGCTTGGTGAGCCCCCATCCACTTTTGGAGGAAAATTTCAAATCCCAAGACATTTTAGAGGGAAAATTGAGTTTGTGATTTATAGTTTAAAATTTATGAATTATTTGAGTTATAATACTATGTAAAAATATAATATAATATATTATATATATATAATAATGAAACGTAAAGATATAACAGATAATCTATTAATATATAATATAATATAATATTATTTTTATTATAATCTATAAATATAATAAATATTATTTTATTATAATTTTATTAAATATAATAACGTAATATATTATATATATGTATGTTATTAATAAATTATTATTATAATCTATAATATATTATTATTATAATGAGCTGTGTTATTAATATATAATAATATATTATCTTATTAGTATTATAATATATATATATATATATATATATATATGTCCCTAGGGGTCCAAGGACCCCTAGTGACATATTAGAATCATTCTTATGGGTCGAAGGGGGTCATAAGGTGACCTATGACCCCCTTCAACCCATTACATGATGACATATGTCCATAGGACCCCTAGGACATATTAGAATCATTCTTATGGGTCGAAGGGGGTCATAGGTTGACCTATGACTCCCTTCGACCCATTACATGATGACATATGTCCCTAGGGGTCCTAGGAGCCCTAAGGACATATTAGAATTGTTCTTATGGGTCGAAGGGGGTCATAGGGTGACCTATGACCCTCTTCGACCCATTAAATGATGACATTTGTCCCTAGTGGTCCTAGGACCCCTAGGGACATATTAGAATCACTCTTATGGGTCGAAGGGGGTCATAGGTTGATCTATGACCCCCTTCAACCCATTACATGAAAAAATTTGTCCTTAGGGGTCCTAGGACCCCTAGGGACATATTATAATGATTCATATGGGTCAAAGGGGGTCATAGGTTGACCTATGACCCCCTTGGACCCATTACATGATGACATATATCCTTAGGGGTCCTAGTCATTCTTATGGGTAGAAGGGAGTCAAAGGTCAACCTATGACCCCCTTCGACCCATTACATGATGACATATGTCTTTAGGGGTCCTAGGCCCTAGGGGATTATTAGAATCATTCATATGTGTTGAAGGGGGTCATAGGTTGATTTATGACCCCCTTCGACCTATTACATGATGACATATGTCCCTAGGGGTCCTAAGACCCTTAGGGACATATTAGAATCATTCTTATGGGTCAAAGGGGGTCATAGGGTGACTTATGACCTCCTTCAACCCATTACATGACGACATATGTCCCTAGGGGTGACATATTTCCTTAGGGGTCCTAGGACCCCTAGAGACATATTAGAATGCTTCATATGGGTCAAAGGGGATCATAGGTCCCTTTGACCCATTACATGATGAAATTTGTCCTTCGGACTCCTAGGATAGGTAAGGACATATTAGAATGCCTCATATGGGTCAAAGGGGATCATAGATTGACCCATGACCCCCTTCGACCCACTACATGATGATGTATGTCCCTACAGGTCCTAGGACCCCTAGGGACATATTAGAATTGTTCTTATGGGTCGAAGGGGGTCATAGGGTGACCTATGACCGCCTTTGATTCATGAAATGACAACATTTTATTAGGATCATTCTTATGGGATGGAGGTACAAATGTCATCATGTAGAACGATTCTAATATCCCTTTGACCCCTTTGACCCATATGAAGCATTCTAATATGTCCCAAGGGGTCCTAGGAGCCTGAGGGACATATGTCATCATGTAATGGGTCGAAGGGGGTCATAGGGTGACCTATGACCCCCTTTGATCAATTAAATGACGACATATGTCCCTAGGGCCCCTAGGACCCCTAGGGACATATTAGAATCATTCTTATGGGTCGAAGGGGGTCATAGGGAGACCTATGACCAATTTTGACCCATTACATAATAACATTTGCCCCTAGGGGTCCTAAGACCCCTAGGGACATATTAGAATCATTCATATGGGTCGAGGGGGTCATAGGTTGACCTATGACACCGTTCGACCCATTATATGATAAAATTTGACCCTGGGGGTCCTAGGACCCCTAGGGACATATTAGAATGCTTCATATGGGTCAAAGGTGGTCATAAGTTGACATATGACCCCCTTCAACCCATTAAATGATGACATATGTCCCTCGGGGTCTTAGGACCCCTAGGGATGTATTATAATCATTTTTATGGGTTGAAGGGGGTCATAGGGTGACTTATGACCCCCTTCAACCTATTAAATGATGGCATTTATCCCTAGAGGTCCTAGGACCATCAGGGACATATTAGAATCATTCTTATAGATTGAAGGGGGTCATAGGTTGACCTATGACCCCCTTCGACCCATTACATGATGACATTTGTCCCTAGGGGTCCTAATTGTTCTTATAGGTCCAAAGGGGTCATAGTTTGACCTATGACCCCCTTCAACCCATTACATGATGACATATGTCCCTAGAGGTCTTAGGACCCCTAAGGACATATTAGAATCATTCATATATGTCAAAGGGTGTCATACATTGACCTATGACCCCCTTCGACCCATTACATGATGACATATGTCTTTAGGGGTCCTAGGGCCCCTAGGAGCATATTAAAATCATTCTTATGAGTCCAAGGGGGTCATAGGTTGACCTATGACCCCCTTTGAACCATTAAATGATGACATATGTCCCTAGAGATCCTAGGACCCCTACAGACATAATAGAATCTTTCTTATGGGTCAAAGGGTGTCATAGGTTGACTTATGACCCCTTTCAACCCATTACATGATGACATATGTCCCTAAGGGTCCTAGGATCGGTAGGGGCATATTAGATTCTTTGAAATGGGTCAAAGGGGGTCATAGGTCAACCTATGACCCCCTTCAGCCCATTACATGATGACATATGTCCCTAGGGGTCCGAGGACCCCTAGGGACATATTAGAATGCTTCATATGTATCAAAGGGTGTCATAGGGAGACCTATGACCTCCTTCGACCCATTAAATGATGACATATGTCCCTAGGAGTCCTAGGACCCGTAAAGACATATTAGATTGCTTCATATGGGTAAAAGGGGGTCATAGGTTGACCCATGACCCCCTTCGATCTATTAAATGATGATATATCTCCCTAGGGGTCTAAGAACCCCTAAGGACATATTAGAATTATTTTTATGGGTCAAAGGGGGTCATAAGTTGATCTATGACCCACTTCGACCCATTACATGATGATATATGTCCCACGAGGTCCTAGGAGCCCTAGAGACATATTAGAATGCTTCATATGGTTCAAAGGGGGTCATAGGTTGACATATAACCCCCGTCAACCCATTATAGGGTGACATTTGTCCCCAAGGGTCCTTGGACCCCTAGGGACATATTATAATCATTCTTATGGGTCAAAGGGGGTCATAGGTTGACCTATGACCCCCTTCAACCCATTACATGATGACATATGTCCCTGGGGTCCTAGGACCCCTAGAGACATATTAGAATGCTTCATATGGATGAAAGGGGGTCATAGGATGACCTATGACCCCCTTGACCCATTAGATGATGACATTTGTCTGTAGGGGTTCTAGGACCCCTAAGGACATATTAGAATTCTTCATATGGGTGAAAAGAACCCATTAAATGATAACATATGTTGGTAGGGGTCCTAGGACCCTGAGGGATGTATTAGAATCATTCTTATGGGTCAAAGGGGTTCATTGGGTGACCTATGACCCCCTTCGACCCATTGAATGATGACATTTGTCCTTTGGGGTCCTAGGACCCCTAGGGACATATTAGAATCATTCTTATGGGTCAAAGCGGGTCATACATTGATCTATGACCCCCTTCGACCCATTACATGATGATATTTGTCCCTAGGGGTCCTAGGACCCCTAGGGACATATTAGAATGCTTCATATGGGTGAAAGGGGGTCATAGGTTGACCTATGACCCCCTTCATCCTATTAAAAAATGATATATATCCCTAGGGGACCTAGGGCGCCAAGGGACATATTAGAATCATTCTTATGGGTTAGAGGGGGTCATAGGTTGACCTATGACCCCCTTTGACCCATTACATGATGAAATGTGTTCCTAGGGGTCCTAGGACCCCTAGAAACATATTAGAATGCTTCATATGGGTCAAAAGGGGTCATATGTTGACCCATGACCCGTTTCAACCCATTACACAATGACATTTGTCGTTAAGAGTCCTAGGACCCCTAGGGACATATTAGAATGCTTCATATTGGTCAAAGGAGGTTAGAGGTTGACCTATGACCCCTTTCGACCCATTAAATGATGACATATGTCCCTAGTGGTCCTAGGACCCCTAGGGACATATTAGAATGCTTCATATGGGTTAAAGGGGGTCATAGGTTGGCCTATGATCCCCTTCAATCCATTATATTATGGCATATATCCCTAGGTGTCCTAGGACCCTTAAGGACATATTAGAATCATTCATATGTGTCCAGGGGGGTCATAGGTTGACCTATTACACCCTTTGACCCATTACATAATGACATTTGTCCCTAGGAGTCTTAGGCCCCCTAGGGACATATTAGAATGCTTCATATGGGTCAGAGGGGGTCATAGGTTGACCTATGACCCCCTTCGACCCATTACATGATACGTATGTCCCTAGGGGTCCTAGGATCCCTAGGGACATATTAGAAATATTGATATGTTTCAGAGGGGGTAATAGGTTGACCTATGACCCCCTTCGATCGATTACATGATGACATATGTCTTTAGGGGTCTTAGGACCACTAGGGACATATTAGAATGCTTCATATGGGTCAAAAGAGATCATAGGGTCACGTATGACCCCCTTCGACCCATTACATGATCAAATATGTCCCTAGGGATCCTAGGACCCCTATGGACATATTAGAATGCTTGATATGGATCAAAGGGGGTCATAGGTCAAAGGAAGGGTATCTAAGTGTTATATATATTTTGTTAAAGAATGAAGGGTATCCAAAACATCCATTTATTCAAGGAGTCTATTGGAAAAAACAAAAGTTATCCACCTATTTGTCTTTCTATTGTCACAGAATTGTAAAGTTGTATAGACAACATTTTGGGATGTTGTGGAATTTCGCTTGAAAAGTATTGAAACTCAAGGGTAAGTGTTGGAACATGGTGAATATGTCAAAACAAACTTATTGAAGCCTTAAACCTCCTGGAGTTGACCATTTGTGGTATTTGACCATCAGGACGTAGAAGGGTCACTTGGCACATTGTTACAAATTTGCTCATTTTAGGTTGTTATTTGGGTCCATCACGCTATCCTTTGCATCACTTGTATATTATCAACATTTAGGATTGAAGCAACATGTTGCATTTGATCCTCTCCATAATCATCTTTATGTTCAAGTGCATTATGGTTCATAGTGCTTCTCCTTTTTGTTGGTTCATCATGGTTACCATGCATAATTACAACCATGCCAACTCTTCCTTCATTGGTTAGCATGCTTAGAATCATTGAAAAAATTGCATATACTCTGAATTTTTAGTAGCAAGGTTCTCACAAAGAACTTTAACAATACTATAAAAATAATCTTCTAAGCTTTGGTTAGCTACCATCTGCGAATGAGCTATTCATTAATATGGTGATTTAATATCATTCTAATATGTTGAGCTCTTAGACCCACCCCTTGAAACAAGAGAAAAATTGATAAGAATTTCTTTGCATGTAGTCTCAAGCCACCCCAAATGAACTAGTCATTACCAAGGTGTTTCAACATCACCCATTAGTGTTGAACCCTTAGGTCCTCCCTTCCAATTGAGAGCAAAATTGGTTCTTAGTCCAATAACATAAATGAAATAAAGGGAACACTAGTGCAAAGAACCTAATCATTTTTTTTTTCTTGATGTAATAAGGTCTAGGGATAATCTAATGATCTCCTTATGACCATCCACATTTGTAATGGACATTAGACCCCATGGTGCAACTATAAACCCTAGCCATCAATTGGTCCAATAAAGTGAATTTTTGGTCAATTCCATGCTTTTTAGGTAAGTCTAGACATTTAGAACATTATTAGGGTCCCTAGGAGTTTGTAGAGTCCATTTGCAATCAAATTTGCAATAAAATTTGTCTTAGCACAAAAATTGCAAAAATTGCAAAAAGTTGCTTAGCAACTTTTTAAATTTTCTTGAAAAATTTTCAAAATCTAACTCCTATCGGCTAGAACTATTCAAATTGTTAGTTCCATTAGCTCTAGGTGGGCGGGTGAACCCTAGTGACACCCTTGTTCTTGCCACGGAGACCATCCATTGTCTGCGGCCACCTCGTACTGAGGAGTCCCCAAGGTTCTCTAAGTGCATTTTGAGGTCGATCTTTCGAGGGTCATAACTCAGAGCTCATGAGGGCTATTGATGAACTATCAGATGCTATAGGACAGTGATGTTGAGGCCTAAAATAACCTATCTCATTTTTGAGAGATCACATTCCATTTGGATTCGGCACAATGATCTCGCTCGATGCCAAAACTCGCAGTGTGCCTCAGTTCATAGGTGCACCACAATGTAACTTTGAAACCACTGATCTTGGCATCGAATCATTAGCACCATTAGCTCTGGGTGGGTGGGTGAACCCTAGTCACACTGTTGTTCCATCCATGGAGACAATCCATCATCCTCAACCAACCCATAATGAGGAGTCTCCAAGGTGCTCTAAGTGCATTTCGAGGTCAATCTTCTAAGGGTATTAACTTGGAGCTTGTGAGGACTATTGATGAACTGTCAAATGCTATAGGATGGTGATGCTGAGAATTAAAATGACCTATCTCATTTTCAAGAGATCACATTCCATTTGGATTCGGCACAATGATCTCACTCGATGCCAAAACTCGCAGTGTGCCTTAGTTCATAGGTTCACCACAACACAACTTTGAAACCGCTGATCTTGGCATCGAATTGTCAGTGCCATTAGCTCTAGGTGGGTAGATGAACCCTAGTAACATCCTTGTTCTAGCTACAAAGACCATCCATCATCCGTGGCCACCCCATACCGAGGAGTCCCCAAGGTTCTCTTAGTGTGTTTTGAGGTCGATCTTTCGAGGGTCATAACTTAGAGCTCGTGAGGGCTATTGATGAACTATTGAATGCTACATGATAGTGATGTTGAGTGCTAAAATAAATTATCTCATTTTTGAGAGATTTCATTCCGTTTGGATTCGACACAGTGATCTCATTCGATGCCAAAACTTGCAGTGTGCCTCAGTTCATAGGTGCACCACAACGTAACTTTAAATCCGCTAATCTTGGCATCGAATCATCAGTACCATTAGCTTTAGGTGGATGGGTGAACCTTAGTCATACCCTTGTTCCATCTTCAGAGACCATCCATCATTCGTGGGTACCCCATACCAAGGGGTCTCCAAGGTGCTCTTAGTGCATTTCGAGGTTGATATTCTGAGGGTCATAATTTGGAGCACATGAGGACTATCGATGAACTATTGAATGCTACAGGACAATGATGCTGAGACCTAAAATGACCTATCTCATTTTTGAGAGATCACCTTCTGTTTGGATTTGGCACAATGATCTTGCTCGATGCCAAAACTCACAGTGTGCCTCAGTTCATAGGTGCACCACAACGCAACTTTGAAACCACTGATCTTGGCATCAAATTGTCAATTCCATCAGCTATAGGTGGCCTGGTGAACTTTAGTGGCACCCTTGTTCTAGCCATGGAGACCATCCATCATTTGTAGCCACCCCTTACCGAGGAGTCCCCAAGGTTCTCTAAGTGTGTTTTGAGGTTGATCTTCCGAGGGTCATAACTTGGAGCTTGTAAGGGCTATCGATGAACTATTGAATGCTACAAGATGGTGATGTTGAGGCCTACAGTAACCTATCTCATTTTCAAGAGATCACATTCTATTTGGATTTGGCACAACAATCTCGCTCGATGGCAAAACTCACAGTGTGCCTCAATTCACAGGTGCACCACAGCGTAAATTTGAAACCACAAATTTTGGCATCAAATTGTTAGCGCCATTAGCTCTGAGTGGGTGGGTGAACTATAGTCACACCCTTGTTCTAGCCATGGAGACCATCCATCATCTGTGGCCACCCAGTACTGAGGAGTCTCCAAGGTTCTCTAAGTGCATTTCGAGGTCGATCTTCGGAGGGTCATAACTTAGAGCTCGTGAGGACTATCAATGAACTGTCAAATGCTACAAGATGATGATGTTGAGACCTTAAAATGACCTATCTCATTTTCAAGAGATCACATTCCATTTGGATTTGGCACAATGATCTTGCTCAATGCCAAAACTCGCAGTGTGCCTTAGTTCATAGGTGCACCACAACACAACTTTGAAACTGTTGATCTTGGCATCGAATTGTCAGTGCCATTAGCTCTAGGTGGGCGGGTGAACCCTAGTGACACCCTTGTTCTGGCCACAAAGAACACCCATCATTTGTAGCCACCCCAGATCGAGGAGTCCCTAAGGTTCTCTAAGTGTGTTTCAAGGTCAATCTTTTGAGGGTCATAACTCAGAGCTTGTGAGAGCTATCGATGAACTGTCAAATGCTACAGGATGGTCATGTTGAGGCCTAAAATAATCTATCTCATTTTCAAGAGATCACATTCTATTTAGATTCAGCACAACAATTTGGAACACTAAAGGAGGAGGCATACTCAATTGACAAATATGAGCTATCTATTTTGCCAGACATAAGGAAATATTCCTGATTCCATCTGAATATCAGTAGTTGATACCATCTGTATGAACATAACTATCAGGAATAAGGGAAACTTCCTGATCTTGAACATTTAATATTTACCTCAAAGAGTTAGATGGTTTCCCAATTTTCGTGGCATGTATGGATGAATCATTGTTACAGTGGAAATATCCCATCCATTTTCTGATGGACTCAACAGTAACTTCATCATTTAAAGCAAACATCTAGACTTAATTTTCCCTCAACTGACTAGCCAAGAAGCCAAGGAATTCAAATCTTTTGTTGCCTATTGTAATGCCTTCCTTCAAAATTGACAATATTTTATCATATACTTGTGATCTTTGTGGTCTTTGTGATCCTTCCTTTAGTGTTGGGCCACTGAGTATCCCATGATGAATAAGAGAGTTGATTTGAAACAATATCTGATAAGGTAGATTAACACCCTCTGGAACATAAATAGTTGGAACCATACATGGAAAGGGAGAAAATGAATTGCCATTTTCTAGAATAAGTTGCTCTATCATTGCTCTATGTAGAGGCAAGCTTTCAATGATTTTAGTAAGCTCGATACCATCAGGAAGTTTAAGAGAAAATGCATTTGAATGTCCAATACTACAGAATGCTGAGAAATTTGTTGTCCTACACCAGATAATCTCAATGTGCTCTTTGCAAAATTTTTAAGGATCTTGGTCAACTATCAAACATGATCTCTGCACTGCAACCTTCTTAAAAATTCTTGGACCAAACTACCACTACGACAAAAAAAAAAAACATCACATGTTAAATTTATTAGAATTCTACTCCAAATCTACAAGCACCATAATATTTGTAATAAAAAGACAATTGCGTGTGAAATAGGAGGTGAATTTAAAACCTTGCTTGGGTAGAAAATTTTTATATCCCTCATAAATTGTATACGTTTTTTACAATTTGTGATAACAGTTTCCTTTTTCTCATTTAACCAATGCTTAGTTATCAAAGGTGGGTGTGATAGAAAGTCAACATGTAAGTATTCTTAGAAAAGGGTTAAGTAGCGAACAATAAGTAATAAGGCTAAGGCATTTCTTCGAGAATCCAACATGATGTGTTAGTATTTAATGTTACAAAAATTACTTATATGTCTTTTGTTCCTATTATTATCTGTATAAGTCACCTCTCAGAATAATACTTTTCCAGTGCTAGGGACGTTGAGAATAAATTTTGAATTCATATGATATTAATTTTTAAATGGGCTAGTGAATTGACTGATTTTGATCTTGAAAATTTTATAGTTAAATAGGTTTTGAGTTAGTGTAGTGCAAGGATGGAGATTTTTAAGAAATTTTTTCATCTATATCAGTATTGCCAGAATGCAATAAGTGCTAAATAGACCATACATTCTTATAAGTCATAAATTTGTACAAACCACTACTTATATAATATGAATCAATAATAAAAATTTGAATTGTAATAGACCATTTATTAATAATGAACATATCAAAATAGACCAACGTATCCATAGAAAAAGTACTTAAATATATATCAAAATACATAGATCCATATACAAAATGTGGCTGATCATGCCATCAAAATGTGTATAATATCAATGTTTTTGTATGCAATGTGGCATATGCCATGTCAAAATGTCTCATGATGCATCCTACAACAACTATATTATCGTAGTGTGCTGGTGAATGATCAAAATGCAGCCTCTTCGCTACACTAGGTGGATCGGATGCATCCTACATAAACAAAAATGGAAAACCCAAAGTTAGACTACTAAATTTATATGATTCTTTGTATCTAACATTGAATTACTCAAATGCATAATGATCTTTTTTTTAATGAAGATTTATACTATTAAAATTTCATAATAAATACCTCTCTCATCGACCTCCTATGCTGGTCAAGAATCCTCTCATATGCTCTCGGCAATGCTTCTACCTCTCTGATTATGGGCTATATATGATCAAATATGTGTGTCAGATGAATCTACAATTTAAAATATAACATTATAATTCATAGCATGCTAAATTTATAACATATTTAATCATGAATTCAAACTACAACTTACTATTGAAGGCTCCTCCTCAGGAAAGAGTGGCGACGTCATCAAATCTACATAACTCTCCTTTCAGACCTCATGTGCACTAGGAGTATCCTATGAGATACAAAATAGTAGTTGTTAATATCATACAAATTAGTTTTGAATTTATTTATTAAGATAAGGATAATAAAAAATAAATGATACTTATACATACAATGGGGCTCTCAGTGTGAATGGAAATCCCTGATGGTCTATGACGCAGAATCTATACATGCTCATCGCCAATAGCCATGACCTATATACAATAAAGAATGTAATTAAATGGGATTACCAAGAACATGCTACAAGAATGCATCAATATTTAATCAAATAGAAAGCACCTAATTACCTTTCCTTTGTCAATGTACGTTGGCTCACCCTTTACACTTTGTCCCCCTAGGACAGGTGGTACCTGCAAGATACAAGAAATTTTAGCAACCATATATGCTACAATATCAAATAGAAAAAAAAATGCGAACACAACATAATGTACCATAGATTTCTCAAGGCCAAATGAAATGGCCGAGAGTGTGGCATCGTCAATCTGTCTAAGCTCCTCCTTGGTCATCAACTAAACATGAATGACGATCACATACATATAAAAATCAATATGGCTTAAAAATTTAAATTACTCTATTTTAAAAATTAACTTTAAATTACATATTTCATGAAAAAGAAAATGTATACATTTACTGACACCAAAGGTGTCCATGCCTCTGCATTCCCCTCCTCTCTCACATCAGGGTCTGTAGCCTCTACGTGTGTGTTTGGTGTATCCTTGTCCAATAAAAAATGATACTTAGGAAGATCACCTATGGGACCTAGGAAAATATTCTTGCATGTAATGCAAGTGTGAGGCACACAAATGTGTGATGAGCTAGTCGATGATGAACTGGCACTAGCATCATCAACAAGAAGAGGCAGGACTGACCTAGTCCGAGATATCATTAGGCTACTTAGCCTATGAATGGCTTTGATGGTCTTAGAGCTAGCCTCTGTCATAATATTTGGATGCTGCACTTGAGGAGGAGGGGAGATATCAGTGGGGGGGCCAAAAGTGCCAGCTTTCTTCTACTAGGAAGAGGGTCTATCTTGAGGAGCTCCTAGTCCTAAGCCCATGTTGGGCTTCATGCTCCAATAGTTCACTTTAAGTTTCAACACAAATTTTGCATATAATTTTCTAAGGAAATAAAATGGTATGTCTAAATTTCCATGTGGAGGGATATCAAAG
Organism: Cupressus sempervirens; assembly: GCA_028749045.1. Classification (NCBI taxonomy): domain Eukaryota; kingdom Viridiplantae; phylum Streptophyta; class Pinopsida; order Cupressales; family Cupressaceae; genus Cupressus; species Cupressus sempervirens. The sequence goes on along the minus strand of CM053783.1, from coordinate 742,650,850 downwards.
ACCATCTACCAACGATCCCAAAAGTTTGCACATATGGCATCATTTGTGCACTATTTAATCGATAGTTTGGATTTTTCTGGGTCGACTGGTAAATCTATTTTCGAGTTCGCAAAAAGGCTAGCCAAATTGTCTTTGGTTATGTTGAGGACCGCAACCTTATCATAGTCCAAATCATCATCAAATATCTCGTGCATTTAATCATGCTAACCAAGAGTTACATTTTTTTGGTTCATAAGGGTTTCAATTTTATCCACTATGGTGTTTAACATGGATAACATAGGAGCCAAATGCAGGCACATTATTATATGTTCTATGCAAACCTCTCAACTTGATGAGATTTTCATTTATCAAATCCTTGATTTGAGGAGGGTTTTGAGGGGGTAGAGGATCATTTGGTGGACGGTTTTGTGGGTGTACTGGATTGTTTGGTGGGGGGTTACGAGAAATATTATTCCCTACCTCAGTGTCATCATTTTGATCAGCCATTTCTATTCAGTTGCAAAATGTAATATATATTAAAAAAAAACTTTAATTTTAACCATTTTTTCAAAAAAAAACCCTAGATTCAACTAAAACAAACAAAATCATGCTAAAATCCGTTGAATTTAGGTTAAAAATGAGTTAAAAAAATAAAAAAAAATACTTTGATATTCAATATCTGATCGCGGTGCAAATACTGGCTCCCAAATATGCGTAATAGGAGCTCGCAGGTCTTTTTTTTTATTTTTAATGTAATGTCATAGATATCGGATATTTGATACAAATGACATATTATAGTATATATAAGATATAACATATATAACATATAACATGTATCTTATATATTATATGATATTTTATATATAATATATTACATTATATTATATTTTAAATTATATTATATTATTATAATTAATATTATATTATATTATTATAATTTATAATATATTATACTTTTTTATTATATATTATATTATAATATATTACTTTTTTATTATTATATTATATTATATATATTATATTACATTACTATATATTATAATATTAAATATTATATTATGTTATTATAATATAATACATTATAATATAATATTATTATAATATAATAATAATAATTTTATAAGCCATTGATTATTGGATATCCGATATGTGATCGAATATCCAATAATATCGGATATTCGATGTCAAATCAGATATCCGATATGTGATTAGATATCTAATGTCAAATCGAATATCTAATAAGTCTCGGGCTTTCCTTGCAAGTTTGGTACCTGGATATGTGGAAAAAAGTCAGAGTAGATTTTGAAGCACTTTTAGACGTCTTCAAACTCTATTTTTTTCACATTGCCACTTTTTGGCACACCATGATCCTGCACATACCTTACACTAACCCTAAACATAATCCTAACCCTAGCCCTAAAATTAAATTAACCCTAACATTGATCATGATTCTAATGATATAGCTCTAAATCCTAACCACAATCCTAACTCTAAGCCTAACCATAACTATAGCCATAACATAAACCTTAATCCCAATTCTAAACCCTATCGCTAATTAGATTTACTTACTCAACATTTAACACTAAATCATAAACCTTATCATAATTCTAGTAGTAATGCTAACACAATTCTCACATTGATATTAAATACTAATGATGACTATAAACACAATTATAACACTAACCCTAACTCTAACCATAATAGCTTACTTAACATAGAATGCTATATCTGAACACACACTCCTAAGCCTAGCCCTAAATATTTTCTTGACACTAACTTAATGAATATACCATAATTTTCTGACATTTGTAAAGGATTGGCTGATTGGAAGACTTGTCAAATTGAAGAGCAAATTATTTCAGAAATAACCTCCAACATAATTTTTGATATTGCAGAAGAGGAAGGCTTCCCAGGTCTTAACCACAACAAGAAACAGTTGGATTATTTATTTCAGCAATATTAGTTCTGGTTTCATAAGTCTTCTCATTGGTTACAGGCTAGTAAGGACTCATTTATTATAGGGAATATCTCAAATGTTTTTGCTTCTTGGCCTGAGGAAGATATTATAATTGCTAAGGACCCATTGGGAATTGAAGAATCCATATATAAAAACATACATTATTGTGTAATTAATCAGTCTTCTCTCCATGAGGATACTGATTTGCGATAGACTGAGAATAATAAGGATTCTTCACAAGATCAGATAGATGAAATTTCTTTAGAAATTCCTTTAGACCTTTATGATTATAATCAAACTCTCTTAATTGCTCAATCTATTTCCTTGAAACAGTAAGTTATTAAAACTCCAAAATCAATAGGACCGCCTAAAGGATCCAAGACTAGAATTAAAATTGCCTCTAGTATTCAAACTACTTTGAATGACAAGTTTGTGGTTTCTAAGAGAGTGAAAAGGAGAACAAAGGGTTCTCCTTGTCCACAATGAAGATAAATTCTTGGAATGTCAGAGGTATTAATGCCATTGAAAAAAGAAAAAGGATCAAATGCTTAATAGATGATATGAAATCAGATATTGTGTTGCTTCAAGAAATAAAACTTTCTCAACAATCATATGAAAAGACATTATTCAAATGGCCAAAGTGGTCTTCCTTTCATTCACCAAGTATTGGAGCTTCGAGAGGACTTGCAGTTTTGTGGAATCCTTTGTTAATTCAAGGCTAGTTCATTCATCAATATCAGAATTGGCAAATGGTGCAAATCTCAAATTTTGAAATCTCATTTCTCATTATTAATGTTTATGGGCCAAATTCTACACAAGACAAGTTAAAAATTTGGGATACCTTGACTCAGAAAATACAATCACAGCAAACTCAATTAATCATTCTCGAGAGAGATTTTACTGCAGTGTTGAGTCAGCATGAAAAAATAGGTGGTATCTCTCCTCGTCTTTGAACAATTGAAGATTTCTCTAATTTCGTTGATAATAATGGACTTATGTATATTCCTTAAACTCAAGGAAAGTATGCTTGGTCAAATAGTAGAGACGGTTTTGCACAAATTGCTATTCGGCTTGACAAATTATTGTTGTCTCAAGAATGGAAATTGCAGCAATTTCAGCTTAGTTCAGATATCTTACCATATCCAGAATTAGACCACTACCCAATCACCTTATCACTTACTCGAGCTGCAAATATCAAGAATTATCAGGGTAAATCCTCATTCAAATTTGAACGTATGTGGCTTCGTCATCCTCATTTTGTCCAACATCTTAAGTAGTGGTGGGTTAGTACACCTTTTGTTCTAGGTTCTAAGATGCATCAGTTTGTAATGAAGATGAAACATATAAAAAAACACATTAAACAATGGAATCAAGATATCTTCAAAAATGTCTTCAATCAAAAAGAGATTGTCAGGGTACAATTGGAGGATATTCACATTGATATCATTCAAAATGGGATGACAAATGATACATATATTAAACAAAAAAATCTTTAGAATGAGTGGGAAGAGTTGTGTGGAAAAGAAGAGGAATATTGGCGTCAAAAGTCTAGGGAGTTATGGCATCAACAAGGGGATAAGAATACTAAATATTTTCATGCTTCAGCACAACAAAAAAGAGCAACTAAAACAATCTTTAATATTAAGGACTCAGTAACAGGTAATGTCTTAACAAAATCACAGCATATTAAAGATGAAGGTGTTAGGTTTTTTAAGAATCTTCTTGTACCAGCTGAATTTCCAGCACCTTCCCCTTCACAAGTGGGAGATCTTCTTCAAGCCATTCCAAAATTAGTGTCTCTGGAAGATAATAATATGCTTATGAAACTGATCTCATTACAAGAACTTCAAAAGGTTGTCTTTTCATTCCCTCCAGACAAAGCTCCAGGTCCTGATGGATTCACAACACTATTTTTCCAATGCAGCTGGGATTTTATTGGTTTTGATATTTTGGCTGCAGTGGAAGAGTCTAGGAAGTGCAAATCAATGCTTAAGTATTTTAATACCACAAACATTGCAATTATTCCTAAGTTGAAAGAGCCCAAAACATTTGCTGATTTTAGGCCTGTCTCTCTTTGTAATCTTACATATAAGATTATAACGAAGGTAATATACTCCCGTCTTCAGTATCTTCTTCCAAAGCTAATTTCTTTAGAGTAGGGGGGTTTTGTTCCTGGTAGGGAAACTATGGAGGGAGCAATGGTTTCTAATGAAGTTCTTCATTCTATAAGTACGAATCAGTCTCCTTCTTTCATAATCAAGCTAGATATGATGAAGGCCTATGACAGAGTTTGCTGGTCATTTCTTCTTAAAGTCCTCCAGCATATGGGTTTTTCAAATCAATGGTGTAAATGGATAAGAGCATGTATCTTTGGGGCTTGGTTTTCAGTCATTGTTAATGGGACAGCTTCTAGTTTCTTCTCTTCTACTCAAGGAATTAGGCAAGGAGATCCTCTTTCTCCAGCTTTGTTTATCATCATGGCTGAAGCCTTTAGTAGAACCATTAGGCACTATCATCTTTTAGGAAAATGGAAGGGAGCAAACATTACTGGCACATCTATTTCCATTACACATTCTTTATTTGCAGATGATACACTCTTTTTTGGTATATCACAAGTGTCAGAAGCTAGACAAATAAAGAAGATTTTGGAGTTGTATTAAGTGATATCGGATAGAATTGTTAAAATTTTGGGATTTTCAGAGGACTTTCTTCCATCAACATATCTTGGAATTCCATTTTTCATGGGATCAAATAAGACAAGCTATTGGATTTCAGTTATTCAAAGAATTAAGTCTAGAGTGGTAGCTTGGAAAGCTAGATGGCTTTATTTAGCAAGAAGAATTCTACTTATAAAATCAGTACTTTTAGCAATCCCAAATTACTATATTGCAGTCCTTAAAGCACTGATATCAATCTTATTACAAATCCAAAACTTGATTAGAGGCTTCCTTTGGGCAAGAAATATGAATGGGGATAAAAAGATTCTTCTTGTATCACTTCATGACATGGCTCATATTCCAGCCATTGGTGGAGCAGGTATTCATGATTTGACTAAGAGAAATGCAACTTTTGGTGGGAAACTCATTTGGCATATGTACACTAAACCTCAACCAACATGGTGTCAAATAATGCAACAAAAGTATTTAGATAATAATGACCCCACAATAATTTTTTCAATTCTTAATCCCCCTAAAGGCTCTATGATTTGGGATTTTATGATCTCTTCCAGAGATATTGTTCTTAAATATATTTCTTGGGAGTTGAATAAGGGAGATAGAGTCAACTTTTGGAGGGACTCATGGAATGGATTCCCACCTCTTCATACTTTGCAATTTTCTCAGAACATAATGAACATTTTAGAATCAGTTTGGGGTAATAGAGTCATTGATTTTATAGATAAAATTTGTCCGTATTCTAGGAAAGTCACTTGGAAAAATCCATATCACCTACCTTTGTCTATTCAAGAGAAACAAATGTTTATGGACTATTTAGACAAGAGACTTGTTTACATTTCAGATGGGGAAGATAGATTGTTTTGGGCTCCAGCTAAAGATGGTTGCTATTTAGTCAAAGAGGGGCATAAGTTGTTATAGAGAATGGCTGCACAAAAGAATCCATCTAGAGCTTATAAATTTTGTTGGAACCATGTTGTTCTTCCAAAAGCTAGATGTTTTGCATGGCTTGCACTTAAACAAAGAATTCTTACAAGTGAGAATTTGATTAAGTTCAATATTGCTCCTCCATTTAAATGTGTCTTGTGTAATGAAGAATATGAATCAATGGATCACTTGTTTGTCACCTGCTTGTTTGCATATGATTGTTGGGTTTTTTTTCTCAGAAAACTTCATTATTATACTCCTCTTCAAAATAACCTTTGGGAGATTTTTCAATCTTGGCCGCTTCTTTTTTCAAAATCTTTATTTCTAGAAATTTGGATATGTACTCCATCTTTGGTTATTTGGGCTATTTGGTGGGAGAGGAACAAGAGGATATTTAGAAATGAGTTTGCAGAGAAAGAAATAGTGTTAAAAGGCATTGAAAAGTCTATATTGGAAGTCACTAATGCAGGGCTTTTTAGATGCAAAATCAACCCTACAATCTCAGTTTGGGATAGTTTCATCATTCCAGAGTGGAAATCTCTTCTTATTCCATGGGGGAGTGGAATTAGCAACAATCAACATTCCAAGATAGATAGAGCAGTTGTGTAATGGCTACATCCTAAGTCGGGTATACTGAAACTTAATTTTGATGGCATTTCAAGGGGAAATCCAGGTAAATTAGGTCTTGGGGCATGTGTCAGAGATAGTAAAGGTATAGTTCTATCAGATGGGATTAATAATTCAGTAGAAACACAAGCTTTCTTGGCAGGCCTTGTACTGCTTAAAACAGGTAATCTTCACAGAGTCCATATTGAAGGTGATTCTCAAATGGTTATTAATAATTGCATTAGATGAAAATCCTATTCATGGCATTTGCAATATATCTTCAAGAAAATTTGGTACTTGATTGATCAATTTTTAGAAGTTACCATATCACATACCCTGCGAGAAGCAAATAAAGTGGCTGATTTCATATCTAATCTCAGGTGTGATGGTGTCATGGTTAACACACATCAACCCAACTCATTTATTGAACAATTCAAACAATTACATTCATTGATTGCATTTGAAAGTTGTTTATCATGCTCATAAAATTTAGATGTAAAGCTTGACTCAGGACAAAGTTATCAATGGTATAGTTTTATGAGCCTTGATTTTGTCAATATAATATCTATTATAAATATCAACAAATATCTTTATGTAGATTTGTATATAAGAAATGATTCCAGGTTTTCTTTCTGGTTCTTTCTTGGTTAAGCTCTTTGAACAAGTTTTATTAATAAATATATTTAGTGGCTAGCCCACTTTTGCCAAAAAAAAAGAGAATATACCATGATTAAACCCTAATTTAATGACCCTAAAATCAATCTTAATACCAAACCCTAACCCTAAAATTAACACTAACCATAATATAAACCATAATCATGATATAACATTAACCTTGAATGACAACCCTAATCAAATTAATTTAAGCTACAAGGCACATGTAACAAGAAAATATGTACTACTAATTATAAATCTAAACCTAACTATAACCGTAATAATAAGTCTTAACCTAACCCTAATGTTTTAACTTTAAGTATAACTCTAAAATTAACTCTAAACCTAACACTAACTCTAACTCTAACCATAGTCCTACTTATTTCCGTAATCTTAACCATGATCCTAACAATATAACTATTATTATATAGTGAATGTAGTTCTATTTTTAACCTAGTTATGTGTCAAGTAGTCTACCCATGTGATCTAGACTCTATAGACCTAATTGAAACAATTTTATGAAGTTGTCACGCACACACATGATATAAATTGATGAAGATTTCAAATAATGGTTAGAATTCTAGAGTAAGTGTTTAGGTTACTTGATTAGAATTACATTTGGACTATAATTAAGCTTCTAAGGTTAGGGTTTTAATTACACTTTTATTGAGTTCAGATTAGGCTTTTTATTAGGGTTCATATTAAGGTTTTATGTGGTAAATATTAGGCTTAAATATTAGGGTGAACATAAATATATATATAAATAAATAGATAAATAAATAAATAAATAAATATATATATATATATATATATATGCACATACAACATTAAAATTTGAAACTATTAGGGAGTAAAACACACATGTTCACAAGTATGTTATGTTCATTTCATGTTTATAAAATTATATGTACATATACATAATATATGTTTGTTTCACGTATACACATATTATTTAATTTCATGTTTACAAAATTAATTTTTTTAAAATGTCACTATACATTAAATTTCAAGTTTCTTAAATGTCATATTTTAATTTAGTATGTAAAACACAAATGAAGTATGCATGCTATGTTTGTTTCATGTTTACACATATTATATGTCTAATTTCATGTTTTTGAAATTCTAGTTTCTTAAATGTCATTGTACAAAGAATTTCAAGTTTACTGAATGCCATATTTAAATTTAAATTTCAGGTTTACACATTACATACACATGTATACTACATACATTGACCTCCACATTGAAGATCAATAGCCTCCTATCCCCCTGAGTAATATTCTCCTACCCCTTGAGCAAGAACCTCCTATCCCCACAGAGTAGTAGCCTCCTATCCCCTTGCCCAAGCACCAACAACCTATCCACCCCAATTAGTAGTCTGTCCCCCTCCAACAATGGCCTATTCCTCTAGATTAGTAGCCTATCCCACTTGACATGCTCTATGATTGTAGTAACCAAGAGATTCAAAGACTTCATGAATCCTTGGCTAGTGGGACATACTCTAGAGTATATAATAGTACATGTCAGAGCATCTTATGTAGCCTCACATATATTAGAGATGAGATTCATGGTGTTGCTCCATATTTTTCACATACTATACAAATTGTCTTTGACAATAAGAGATCAGAGGTCTCTTTAGGTCTTTCACTACAATAGATACATAGCTTAGTGCCCAAAAAGACACTGAAGATGGAATGTTTCCCATATTATGTTCCACAAAAGTATGTAAAGGGGTATTATTTCCTTAAGTGTATAGATCCACCAATGGCTACACTTATATATTGACACTTCCTTGCTACTAATGGTCATTATATAAATAATGACCAAATTCCATTATGTTTTGCATGACATCTTTATGCTAGGGTTCACTTAAGTAGGTGGTAAACTACACTAATTTACCATTGCATTTAGGACAAGGGTGTGGTAGACTAGTTGATAGGCACCTAGGTCATCCACCATGGACACATAGGTCAATTGCTAAAGAGAGGGCACTTGCTATTTCCCCTATATTAGGTTAGCCAGCTAATGAGGCCATGCATAATACCTAGTTGTGGGAGGTGGTTCAAGGAGTTGGAGAGATTTTCATATCTATCATATCTATTTCAAGTGATGAGGTTGACTAGTATTTGATATCTTGTTGGCATTCTAGATCATTTTTAGATGCTCCATCTTCGAGATACTGGTATAGCGTAGCGAGCATCCCTTTACTGACTAACCTAGAGGGTATCACTAGAGTGTTGGCATGAGATACTATCACTAATCTTGCTATAGATCTATTATATTCATATAGATTCATATCAAAGCATCTTGGAATAACCATATAACCATATAGATTCAAGACACATTTCTTAATTAGTTTCATATAAGTTCCTAATTTCTACAATTAGTTCCAAATTACAATTTAAACTGACAAGTTAAATGAAAGAGTAAAAGAAATATATAATTAGTTGCAAGTCCTAATTTCATCCCCTTAAGCCACAAGTCCTAATTTCTTCCCCTTAAGACAAATGTTCGACTTTCTTCCCCTCAAGGCACATGTCCTAATTAATTGCATATAAGTTCCTAATTTCTATAATTAGTTACAAATAACATTTTAAATTTGACAAGTTAAATGAAAGAGTAAAAGTAATTTATAATTAGTTACAAGTCCTAATTTCATCCCCTTAATACACAAGTCTCGATTTCGTCCCCTTAAGACAAGTGTTCAAATTTCTTCCCCTCAAGGCACATGTCCTAATTAGTTGCATATAAGTTCCTAATTTCTATAATTAGTTACAAATCAAAATTTAAACTTGACAAGTTAAATGAAAGAGTAAAAGTAATATATAATTAGTTACAAGTCCTAGTTTCATCTTATTAACACACAAGTACTAATTTCATCCCCTTAAGACAAGTGTTCAGATTTCTTCCCCTTGACACACAAGTCCTAATTAGTTGCATATAAGTTCCAAAATTTCATAATTAGTTGCAAATCAAAATTTAAACTTGAAAAGTTAAATGAAAGAGTAAAAGTAATATATAATTAGTTCAACCAAATTTAAAATTGAAAATAATGAAGTTCAACCAATTTTCAAATTGTCGAAGCAAATTTAAAATTTCAAATAGTTAAACCAAATTTCAAAATGTTCAAGCTATTTCAGATTACAAGTTGTTTCTAGCTTGTATCAAGTGGCCAACTTGTTGTTAGATAATATTTAGTATTTTCTTGTGATCATCAATATCGAGCTTCCACTTACATATTCCAGGTCCTTTGACTAGATGAAGAGTTAGAATAGCGGTAAAAACATGGTTACTATACTAATATAACTTATTGTTAGGTTGATAATCAATGAAATGAATCCCATTATTTAGTACTCTACTTTGCTTCTAATATGTTCCCTATACAACAAAAAAACTTGCGAACACATTTAAAAAATATCACATAGATTAATTAAGTGCTAAATATAAGAACACACACACACACACACACACACACACACACACACACACACACACACACACACACACACAGAGCAATCAAATAAGTTAATAAAAATGAATTCATAAAAAAATATGTATATACATGATTCAAATATATACTTTCCTATGGGAAACATAATTCCATCACTTATTTCAATCTTTATTAGCTTCTCTCTTTTGTATGGTATAACACAATAAATAATAGCTAACACCTTGTATGTTTTTAGATTCTCCCATGACTACAAAAACACTGCCCTGTACACTAGTATATGTATATAAATTCCATGTGTCATGTACATGAGTACATATATTAAATAAATTTACCAAAATTATGAAATAAATATCCTTGTACATAAACATACATAACAAATTTGATCAATCCTAAAATATGGTTATAATCACTAGAAATCAATGGAATATCATCATAGTTCTCATCCTCAAAGTCATTGGTATTAATAACATCTAGTGGCACCAAAGTCCATTCATGCACATGTCCATGTTCTTGATTAATGCAACCATCATAGTTTTCATCAATGCAATCAAGACAAAAGTATGATTATTCTCTTGTGTACAATGACCACACATTACTATTTGTACTCGTAACTGAATGAAAAGATCATGTCTTCTCTACCCTCTTGCATGCATGAATTGATCTTCTATCAACACATGAATGTAATTACCATACATACATATAAAAAATGAGTTTTAAACATGTGTACATAATTTAGTTATCACCTAACGTATTAAATATAAATTTGATTCAATTATAATATTAAAATTAATTTATACCTAATACCTCCTAAAACATTTTGAATGGTATGACTCGATCTTCTTGTGATGATGTGTTATCTATATTCGCTAGCATTGTAAAATATGTTTTGCACCACTCAACCACATCATTAGCATTATTAATGTGACATCCTTTCTAGTCCATTTGATACTTTCTTAAAGCATGTTTGATACAAGCTCCTACACCATCATGCTCACCCTTTCCCTATCCACTCTTGAAAAACTCCAAATGTGTGGTATATTAAGATTTTGATGATATCTACATAATGTATATGTCAAAAGAGTGAGATATGTTCATTAAGTTAGATATGGCTAAGGCTTACGATAGAGTCAAATGGACTTTTCTCCAAAAGATCCTCTCAGCCTTTTCTTTCTGCTAATAGTGGGTGAATTGGATTATGAGTTGTGTTACTTTAGCTTCTTTTTCTATTCTGGTGAATGATGTTCCTTCAGAGTCCTTTGGTGCCTCTAGAGGACTTCACCAAGGGGATCCTATTTCACCTTATCTCTTTATCATTCTAGCTGAGGGTTTGGGACATTTTCTTAAGCTTCATGCTTACTAGGGTTTGATTCATGGGTGGAAATAGGGTGTAGCTTGCCTCCTATTTCACATCTTTAGTTTGTGGATGATACATCATTTATGGGATAGGCGCATCTTTAGGAAGCTACTTCTTTTAGGAAGGCTTTGAATGTGTATCTTGCAACTTTACGACAGAAAGTTAATGAGAACAAATCCTCCATTTTTTCTTTAATACTCCCCATGCTATCCAGAGGCGTATTGCTACTGTTTTGAGGTTTTAGATTGGGTCTCTTCCCTTTGTTTATTTGGGTATTCCACTTACTATTGTAGACATCCTAGATCTTCTTGGCAAGTTTTTCTTGATAAACTATGGCAAAAGGTTAATCATTGGACTCATCGATGGCTATAAACTAGTGCTCGCCTGACTCTATTAAAATAAGTTATTCAGGTCCCTCCTATTTATAGGTGTTTTGTTCAAGATGCTCCAATGTAATTTCTTTGGGAATTTGATGCTCTATTCCATCAATTCCTTTGGAGTGGGAACCTTTTAACTTCTAAATGGAGTTTGATTAAATGGGAAACAATGTGTAGATATCAGGAGGATGGCCTTGGATTATGATCAGCTATTTTAAATGGACATGTTCTTACTGCAAACTTTATTGGCATTGGTGTACTAACCAACATCAACTTTGGGCTCATATTCTCACCCATAAGTATTTTCTAGATATTAATGTGGTTGAAGTTCACCGCTTTCCTCTAGAAGCGAGAGGATCCATGATTTGGAATACACTAAAGTTTGGAGCTCAATTGGTTAAAGATGGTCTCTTTTGGATTTGTCATTCGGGATCACAAGCTTTATTTTGGCTTCACTCTTGGGATGGGTACCCTCCTATTCTTACCACTCATCCTCAGCTACATGCCCTCTATCAAAATTTTAGTGATGCTGGTTGGGACACTTTTAATTTTTATAAGATAGGGTGTGTTAGAGGTTTGGATCCTTCCTTTCATTCGAAACACCCTTTTGAATGGCCACCAGGAGGATTTGAGGAGGATAAGAAGGATTTGTTTCATATTTTGCAGTCTTGTGAGTGTACTACTTTAGTTGGTAATGATGTTATTGCTTTAGACAATGAAGATTTGTATAGAAAAGTTTTAGTGTCTGCAGGATATGTTAAGCTTCTTCGAAAAACGTTGGGGGATATTCAGATGCCTTGGTTGAAGCAAGTTTGGTACAAGTTTTCTTGGCCCATATGTAATTTTTTTATGTGGTTGGTGGTCCATAACCGATGTCTTACATGGGATAATTTATGCAAGTGTGGCTTCCAAGGACTCTCAATGTGTGTTCTATGCTAGACTAGTGAAGAAAATAACTCTAATCTCTTTTTCCAATGCTCTTTTAGTAGACATATTTGACACTCTTGGTGGAATGTATGGAACACATCCTATTGGCATGTTTCCTCACTAGTAGAATTCTTTTCTTGCTGGGGTAAGGCTCCTGTCAAGACTTCATTTCTTCAAGTTTCCTAGACTTTTGGACCCTCCTTTATTATTTGGCATATCTAGTTGGAAAGGAATCATAATGTCTTTAAGGATGAGTTTTTAGAGGTTCCTCACTTATGATGGAAAATTATCCATTCATTGGGGGAAATTATTTCTAAAAAATGTGATACTTCTAAGGCAATGGAACTAGGGGACGATATTTTCAATAATCATCTAAATATTGCCCCCCCACATGTAAATTTGCTAAGAAATATGTGTAGACACCCCTTCCGAAAGATTAATAGGGTGGGCAAGTGGAGTGCCCCTCTACAAGGTATTCTTAAAATCAACACTGATGGGTCTTCCAAGGGAAATCTAGGCCCTGCTGGCATTGGTGGTGTTGATAGAGATAGGAAGGGGATGTCTAGTTTGTGTTTTCTATTTATAAAGGTCATCACACTAACAACTTAATGGAGGCCTTAACTATTTTGTATGCTATGAAGAATGCTTGTGACCTTGGTTGGAGAAGGCTTATTTGTGAATCTAACTCACAAGTGGTGATATGTTTATTGAATCAGCAAAATTTTGAAGTTGTTAATTGGAAGTTAGCTTTGAATGTAGACTAGATTCATAATTTGTGTACTTCTTTGGAGTCTGTTACTTTCACTCATATTCCTAGGGAATGGAATAGTGTTGTTGATTGTTTGGCAAAGTGGGCTTCTGACCATATGTGTAATTGGAACATTTTTTATAAGAATCAACTTTCGATGGGCTTGTCCCATCAATCACTTGGTTGATCTTGATAAGGTTGTCTGATGCCCTTTCTCTATTTGTACTTGTTTCTCTTTCAGCTTGAATAAATTTTCACCCTCCTTTATTTCAAAAAACTAAAATGGGCTAGCTGATTTAAATTCTGTTGCACATCCATCTGACCATATAAAATATTTTTCCATTTTTATGCCTTTGATTTTCAAATATTCAAAAAAAATCTTAAAACAATGTTCCACAAAATGTGTGTCACGTTCTTTGTCATCACCAATGTAAAAGTGATACTCTTTTTTAATGACTCATGCTTGATCGATATTTTCCACACCATCCAAATCAATTTGTGCATGTTGATAAGACACTGGAACCATAATCATAACCTATTGTGTAAAGTAGTATTCCGCTTGAAGTTATTTTTGAGAAATGAAAGAGTAATTCTCTATAAATTCCACAATAGGTAAAATTTTTATGAGTGGAAACGTTGCTTTAGTGTTTGAAACTGTTCTTTGTGCCACTTATACAAAAAAGCATGACGTATATATGGTTGTATAAATTTATGAAAATTTGAAATAAATTCTCTAGCAGGTATATCATCCTCTACATATTCCAACCTTGTTGATTCTTTTCCAACTTTTGTTTTTGATTTTATGTACTTATATCTTGTATACTTTACCATCCTCATCATATCAGTATCTTCATCTCTCAAAGGAAATTTAGTCAAGTTACCATATGTTTCACAAGTTCCTTTCATGCAATCTATTTAACATAGTGCACGATCGTTTGGTTTGTCACATAAGATTGATGTTATGAATTGGTTTGACCATTTATGAAAAGAATTTTGAGAACCATCACTTTCTTCTATCATCTTTCAGAACCCTTCATAGTACAAATAAAATTCAACATGATATTGACAACAACATGTTTGAGAAGATCTATTTATCTTCACAAAATAGGATTTCAATCTTTCAAACATTGTTTGTCCAATCTTTGTGTCAGGATTTTAATTACAAAATGAGAGATCCAATTCATGTTGTGTGACATCCAACCAATGTTTTGCATGTTTAAGATACTCCCTAGGCCCAATGCTCTACTTGATTATATCTCTTCTATTTGGTGAAGGATGATTATTATCAATCCAAAATTGAATAAGTTCTAAACTATTTCCATAATCCTACCAGATTGAGGAACTCTACATAATAGCACCCAATTTCCTTCTCATTTACTATCATCCAAATTGTTTCTCCTTTTCAAATAATGTAATATCATCTTTTGACTATACCCAATATGAGATGATAGTGAAGAGATTTATCTTTTTTGCCATAATTTCTTATTTAAAGTAGATTATAGTATCACTCTTCATGCAATGGATTTATCTATATATCTATTTTTTTTTTACCAATGGAATGTAACCCTTCATTAACACTTTCAACAATATCTTATTTTTAAGTTTAGAAGTCTTCCTCTTTTTAATACTTGTAACTATACCCAATACTTTTAGTGACTCTTTTAATTCATCTTTAATAAGTGAAATTGATAATAGTTGAGTTTTCTCCACTATATCAACATTTTGAAATTGTGAAATTATTTCTTTAGAAATTATATTCAAATTTTTCTTTGTAGTATGTGTAGGTTGACTAGCATTTTCTCTCAAATTTTCGACATCCATTTTAACTAAATGATCTATGTTTCTATGATTAATTTTTCTCTTCAATCTTTAAGCTAGATTAACATTCTCATTTGTTGTTTAATATTAGGCTAAAAGAAGAATTAAAATAAAGACTTAATATAAAACTTTTATTTTGGAGACATATGTGTATATACATAATAAGTGAACTATTAAATACAAGTTTATCTAACCTTAAGATGTTCCTTCTATGATATCCATTACTTCATCTTCAATTTCCTCTTGTCCAACATTTTCATCATCTACTACTGCATGTGCATAATATAACAAATAAAATCAAGAAATCTTGTAAAGGGATTTGTCTCTAAATTTAAAAATCAAAGATATAAAGTTTCCGTAGACCTAGAAATCTAGAGAGAGATTGTATTTGCAAGAGATGCATGCATACATACCTATTTGAACTTGGGATGAAACTTCTCCATAATTAAAATGAACCTTAATTCTAAATATTCATAATTTAAAAACCATAATATAATAAACCCTAATCCTAAATATTCATAATTTAATAAAACCTAATCCTAAATATTCATAACTTAACACAATCTAATCCTAAATATTTATAGTTCAATAAAATCTAATCATAAATATTCATAATTCAATAAACCCTTAATATTAGGTTATGAGTGACCCTAAGTTAATATTTACCATATTCCTAATTGGATAAACCCTAATCCTAACTATATACATGCAAAAAGTCTAGAATATGATTGTACACTATATGTTAAATATGCATTACCCATGTGGAAAATTCTTCTTCAAAAATTCAAAAATATACAAGTTGCAAAATAGATCCTCCCTCCCAATTGAAGTGTGAATTATCTAATATTATTTATATGACAATATTTTTCAAGAAAAACCCATAAAGGCTGACAAGAGTTTCGATCAAAACTACCTTAGGTAGTTTCAATCAAAACCATTAGTAGTTTCAATTGAAGCTACCTAAGGTCATTTAACCACATGCATATAACACTTTTTTAGTTTCAATAGAAACCTCAAGATTTTATTTCTATTGAAATTAATGTTTATATTTTTGACATAAACATAGTTTCTATCAAAACTAGCTAATTAAAAGTCTTTTCCAAATGTTAGAAGATTTCTAGTGTTTTCATGGCTTCTAGGCTCAATTATGTAGTTTTAGATGGAGCACTGAAGACATGCCATTTTTCATGATAGAAGTACTTTGAACGAGCTTTCTAATTACTATGAATTAGCTATATTTTGATTTCTTTAGGTATAATTTTTTAATGTGAATTGGACAGAGATTCATTATAAAAAATAAACCTCTATATTGGAATCTCATGGAAAAATAGTAACTAAGAGAATAATTTTTTGAAAAATAGGTACAATCTTCATATGTGTCCTCTTTCAATCAAAGATGGAAATTTTGAAATCAGGTAAATATATAATAAGTTACATATGTCCAAATTAGGGTATGTGTAGGATCATGGTGTGCCAAAAAGTGGTAATATGAAAAATATTTAGTTCCTAAATGCCTCAAAGCATTTCAAAATATATTCCAATTGTTTTCTCACCCATCTTGATACTAAATGAAAAAAAATTAATACCTTTATAAGGTCTACTATATCTTTTGATACCAACCCTATATGGTCAACTTTTAAAAAGTTTCAAAAATGTGTTTTTGGCCTGTATTCATATTTTTTTACTGCAAACATGTAGCCGATGACTTTTTTTTCACAAAAAATTGATGACATGAAAAGGGTTTCTTAAGAATGTTCTTGGCTTTCTATAAATATAAGTTTTTTCAAATGACAAGTTCAATAAGTAATTATTAATTATTTCTAATGGAGTTATATAGAAAGTGCCAATTGACACACTGCTTGAAAAATAACTATAACTTTTGAATGGTACAACATTTTTGAAATCCAAAAGATGCATCACATTCTATGCTTCTTTTACTATAAGGGAAAAAAAATAAATTTAAATTTTGCAGAGTTTTGAATTAGTTAAGGGAGTTAGAGACTAGAGTTCTTTTATTAAAAAATTGCTGAAGTAGAAAATTAACAGTTATTTATTTATTTAGAATAAAAATATCCAAAAATATGTGTCACATCCAAGCATGAGTCTACTTCTTCTATCTAGAATATTATTTAAAAGTATTATTATTTAATTTTTACTAAGGTGGTCCAATATATGCCTACTTCTTATTTTTGACCAAATTTTTTTGTGCTATTGTATTAAAATTCAAAATTTTGGCCAACCACTTTTAAATTTTTTAAAGATAAGACCTAGTAGTTTAGGAACTAAATTCAATTTCTGCAAGATTTTTTTCTCACAACATTTTGATATAAAGTTTATAATGAGTAGAAACTTGCACATCAAGTTGACATAATCCTGATTTATTGATTTTTTATTTCCACTCAAGAGCATATTTTGGTTAACCATGATCCTACACATACCCATTAGTGTTATGCCAACTTTAAACTTTGATAAAATATGAAATACTAAGGATGAAGACATCATAACACCTCCATGGTTTTGGTATGGATGTTAGCAAACTAAATTTAAAAGAATCAAATTGATATCTATTTTAGAAAAAAAAGTTATGTGTGTCAAAAGTAGCATCACTCTTTCAAAATAAGGTTTTTGATAACATACCAATTTTTGTGGGAGAAAAAAATAATTCAACAAAATCAATTCAACCAATATATATATATATATATATATATATATAGATAGAAACTCCTAAAAGACTCTAATTTACTTCATCTTCAAATTTATAATCTTTAATATTAACTTCTAGTGTTAGTTTAGGCAAAAAAGTGTAACCCACAAAATGTATAGAATAAGATTTGGATAGAAGATATGTAAAAAGGAGATAAATATTTTGAGTTGCAAAGTGTTTTTAGTTCAAACCGAGTTGCAAAATAGAGGACATGCAAAGGGGAGTTTAACTAAAAGATTTTGATTGATGATTTTGTGCATGACAAGTGTTTTTTTCATTAATGAAAAAGGGGGAGATTGTTGATTGTATGACATCAAATATTGTCAATTAGTGCCAAAACACTTAGTCATCATGGGAAGTTGGTTAGTACTATAGCTAAGCTTTCCCTCAAGAAACAAGCATCAATATAGCTTGAACTTCCAAGAAATTGAGTGTTAACTGAGCTACAATATGAATCAAGTTAGCAGTGCGAATCAAGTTCTAGTGTAAACTAGGTAGCTGAGCACTCCTAGTTTCAGAAAGAAAATCGAGTAGGAAAAAGTAGTGTGAACTGAGCCATCAAAGTTTGTCGAGTGATCAATATTGCTCGAGTATATGCATATAACCAAAGTAAGTTGTTAGATCTGACTATCGACATTGAGCCGACTCAATTTTTTTTTTGTGAAACTATTGTAGCTAATCTAATGAAAAGTTAGTATTTGAATAGGTATATATGAAAGAAATCTTG
Source organism: Cupressus sempervirens (assembly GCA_028749045.1). Taxonomy (NCBI): domain Eukaryota; kingdom Viridiplantae; phylum Streptophyta; class Pinopsida; order Cupressales; family Cupressaceae; genus Cupressus; species Cupressus sempervirens. The sequence continues at coordinate 742,631,952 of CM053783.1, read as the reverse complement.
TTTCACCCAAATAATCATGGAAATAAATTATCCATTATCATAAGAAAATATGGATAATAGAAGAGAAGATTAATTAGGAGGATACCAAGTAGGATAAAATTTGAACAAATGAAAGAATCATCTATCACAGTTAGGTGATCATTATATTATTCAAAGGATCTTCATTAGAAAACAATGTTGCAAAGCAATGATGAACCTAATAGTCCTTGTAGAATGTCTTAATTGAGTGCATACTTCATTGAATTTTATAAATCCTTTCACAAGGTGGATCTAGAAGTCCTACATATTCTTAACCAAGCAAATCACCAAAAGTGATAAGTTGTAAGCCCTAAAAGGCCAACTTTACTAGTGCAATAGTGAAGCATTGTGAGTATCATTCCCATGCTAGTTTTACCTTATCTTTGGAGAGTTTTTGGGTTACCGAATATTGTGTCAAAGTGTTATAGTTTCATTTCTTTTATTTCTTTATATTCCATTCCTTCAAGTGGATTATATAATATAATAAAGTGGGACTAAGTGAAATAAGTTTTAAGTGGTTCATGATTCACCCCCCTCCCCCCCCCCTCCCCTCTCTTAGTCACTTGATCATAATTACATTTATAACACTCCAAAAAAGAATTCCTCAAGCAATAAAAAATATGTTGAGGTCTAAAGATTGTGAGCCTAATAAAGGTTTAATCTTCAACTTGGGAGATTGGATTATTAAACCCGAGTACACATTATTGAGAATATATGGATGCAAACAACCTCCTCATAAGTTGCCACTATTTTTCCTAGAGAGATTATGGTTTTTGGAGTTTTTCTAGTAGATGATGTGGGTAGAAGGAGACATAGCTCAACCCAGAAGGAAGAGAAATGTATTTTTTCATTTTATTAAGTTTGATGGTTTTGTTATTAATTACAACATGATTTTGGAAGTATAGGAGTATATTAAGAATGGCTATTGGCTGACAAATGACAAGAGTGGGGAATATGACCCTGAGGGGAATATCAGAAGTATTAAGGCTAGGTATGCTCATTAGTTAAATTTGGAATATGATTTTATATGAAACTGTGATGATTGGCCCAAGTCTATCAAAGACTAAAGAAATGACATGTGCTATATAGAATTGAAGAAAGAAGAGTAGGAAAAGTCCTGCCATGATTCTATTCAAACATAGATTTGGAAGTGATAAGGATTGAAAATGTGTTAATAATTATGATTAATTTTACCAAGAGTATACTAAGCAAGAAAAATCCAAAAGTATTAGAGACACACCATCACCCCCTTGAGTTAAAAAGATAAAAGTAGAGACTATCCCTATCACCTCTACAATCCAATAGTAGGAAGAGTCTAACATATGAAAGATGACAAATGGAATGGACTTTCAGTTATTAATTTCATTGAGGGTTTGAAAAAGTAGTGACAAGACACTTAGTTATTATCCAGCAAGTTAGTTAGTCATCATTGCAATCGAGCTACTACTTAGGTCAAGTGCATAATGGATGCCAGGTGAATAAAGTGAGTTGAGTTATTGGTGTGAGTTGGGTGATTAGATCATGCTGAGCATAAGTCTAAAAATAATACATGCTAGGTGATATGAAAGTTAGTGTTGAGCACTAGTAGGTGTTGAGTAGTTAGTGGGTGTCGAGTGATTCAATAGATGAGCAAAAAAATATAAGAGCACAATGAAGGTTGAGCATCATAAGCCTATTGATGTTGTGTAACTAGTCAATGACAAAGATGTTTGAAATGGCACAAACTCCTATGTAAAACATTTTTTCTAACATAATCTTGAATTTTTGATATTGAAAGATAAGGATGGAGTCATATCATGTGTCCCTATGTGGTAAATGTAGCCAATTATAAAAAGTGAAGCATTAAGTGACAATAGAAATTAAAAAGAGTCATTGATTATTTACTAAGATTGTCTCAATGATGCCTATTTAAAGAGGTAAACCCTAAGGTGGAGTATAGAAATGATAGAGATACACAATCGAGTATCATGTGTGAAAGGAGGCATGGAGAAGATTCTTAAGTGAAGGATTAGTATTGCAGAATCAATTGATGAGAACATAACTAGTTGAGAAGACAAGCATTGAAAGGTTAGAGAAGATACATTTGATTAGTAGGATGAAGATACAATTAGGAAAGATGAGATCTAACATCTAGAAAAAGGTTGCTAACTGAAGGATCAGGTACTAAATCATTTTGATATGTGATATATAGTGTAAATCTCTTAACAAAGTAGTCCTAATAGAATTTTATAAATCTCCTAATATAGTGCTTACTTAATTGTGAGTTTAAATACTTTAGTCAAGGTGAGACCTAATAGTTTTTGTAAGCTTTTAATAGGGTAGACTACTCACAAGGTAGATCATATTTTATGATCAAAACTTTGTAGCCATAATTGGCCACACCTTATTGCTACAATAGTGAAGATTTGTGGGTGTCAACCCTGCCCCAGATTTTCCTTCTCATTAGAGGGTTTCTAGGTAACCAGAATATTTGTGTTATGTGTTGATTTACATTATGCTATGGATGTGATGGATGTTACATATTTGAGCTTATATGGTAAGTTTTGAGATGGATGATGTGAAATGTTTTTATGGGAAAAGTTTTAAGTACTGATTCACCCCCCCACCCGTTGACCACCCCCTCTCAGAATTTATTTTTCCATTTATATTTCCAACATGAGGGATTTATTTGAATTATTCAAAATAAAGACATGGATACTATGCTGAAATAGTGGAAAATGATGCTTTGATTGATACTGTAACGCCCTGCCAAGAGATCCAAAAAAATTAACCCAAAGTTTCACTAAGTTTGGTAGCATTTTTTTTTTTAAACATGAAAGTAAATCCATCTACATCATTCACATGATAGTAGAACCAATAGCAACAATTCAAATGAAAGTAAACATAAATATACATAATAGGTTACATTCTTCATGGATCCCTTAATGTTGAATCACATCTAAATCAACTAATATTAATGAATCCATCTAATACTACATCCACATTAAATAATAATAAAAAGTCCAACATTCTTAAATTACATTTTTGATTGCTCAATCATCCATTGTACATGCCATAGGGTGTGAAAGGCTTAAAAGAATATACATTTGTGTAAATAAACTACATCATCATACTAACTCTAATCCATGATGTAATAACATAAATGAAACCATAAACTATACATGATACATCATCATAACCATAACTCATCAAACATAATTAACTAAGTGCATAGTTCCTCCCAACTGTAAATACCATCATTAGACCATCATGGATCCTAGCCATCCCTTCGTGTGTAACATTCCAAATCACCAAAGAGATCATCGGTATTAACATAGTAGGAATGCCACTCCTAAATCATACTACATCATATGTAGAAAGTAATCATGCAAAGTAAAGCATAAGATAACATCATCTAACATATGGAAATCTTCAATGTAAGGATACATGTCCATCATCATAATCCATGAAGATAGATGCCAACAAAGAATGCATCAGCCACGGTGTCTCAGACGGATCTCAAATGATAAGAACCCGACTGCGTGGAACCTAAATGGTCCACTCCCACCACACTGAGGAGGTAATCTCAAGTCCCAAACAAGTTATCAAATCACAAAGCATAAATACTCTCTAAGTCTAGGAATTCTAAAAGTATACTAACTCAAAGGTTCCAATCACAAATTGACATCTAATCCCAGAGGCACAAAAAAGACATATAGGAAATGTACTCTGTAAGTGGGCAAGTGTCATCGCATAAATCATGTAGAAGTTACCCTGGCAGTTAGCTTAGGACTCTAGGGTCCCTACTAATCGTTATGTGGCCACTAGTATCCTATTATATTGACAAGGCATATTATGGAATGCAAAGTTGCAACCAAGCATTCTCTCTACTCCCATCCTAGTCTATACTAGCACTCGAGGCATGGGCGAGAACATACAATTATCTTATTAGGTTCATTTAATCCCCATTTAGTGTAAATGTTTTCACTTATTAAAACAACTTACAATGAGTTACCCTGGTAGCCACTTAGGACCCCAGCCCCCATTGCAAGCCACTTCCCAACACTACAAGTAGATAACCTACCCTAAGCTCATGGAATCATAAATCTCAAAATCTCAAAAGATAATCCACAATATAAACATCAAATTTCCATGAGTCAATTGAAAAGCATTAATAGATAATCATGACCACAAAAGTTCTCTATTGGCAACTGAAGGTATCCCTAATAATCACAATAATCATTAGTTCTCAATAAGTAAGCAAAAAAATCTCAAAATCATACTAATCGAAGACTCCAAAATGGTTGAGTCAAAACATGTCACAACATGACATCATCAAGATCAAAACAAACACTTTAGTCCCATTAAGGCAACTGGAAAGTAATCCAAGGATAACTGATTGATGACTCAAAAATGGTTGAGTCAAGTGTCTCAGATACAAATAACTCAGCTTCCCTCAAGAAGACTGATTAGCAATAACAATCAGTAAATACAACATCTCATAGAGCATGCCATCACATTACCATGGTTGGGTTTATAAAGAATCAAGATCAAAACATCATCATGACATCACAATCACATAACCCCCAAGCCTCTGGTAGACATTCTATAATTGGTCAACACTAGTCAACCCAAAAACAAAAAACAAGAAGCATAGAGAAAACACAATGCAAGCACATGTTTGAGTTTGCTAAATCACATAGTTGAATTAAGTGTGGAGGTTTCAGTTTCTGTTTCCAATTTTAGATATTGAATGGAGGAATTTTTTGTACATTTTCCCTAACCCATGTGTATGTTTAGTAAATAAAGGTTTCCCCCCTATAAAAAAATTGATCTTCCAATTATCATAATGATATTTTGTTTATATAATTGTTATTTGAAAAGGACCCCCATCGAATTTAAATAGTAAATTTTGTCATGAGAATTTACCAATTAAGTTCATAAACATCTTTTCTTCATTATACCAAATCAATTAATTAAATCTATATTGTAAGAATGTAATATTACAAAATAATTTATTATTATAAAGAATTATCCTTTTATTCAAATCATTTATCAAATATAATAATTATTAATTAATAATAACATATATACATACATACATACATACATACATACATACATACATACATACATACATACATACATACATACATATATATATATATATATATATATATATATATATATATATATATATATATATATATATATATATATATATATATATATATAATTATTAATATTTAATAATATTTTAAAATGTTATAAGAATCAAATTGTGAAAATACATATATCACAAAATACATATATCTTAACATACTGTAATGTATGTTATTGATAACAACCTTTAAAAAAAAGAGGGCAATTTATAAATCGCGTAAGCCTTTGTCAAGTGCCAACCACAGTACCCTGCAAATCGTAGGTACATTGCAATCGCAGGTACCCTGCGATCTAGCAAGCCTTCAATACGTAAGGGTGGGTATGGGATTCCCGCCCCCCATAATGCAATATGATATATATATCTTTTTTTTAAATAAACATTTTACAAAAAAAAATTTGTTATCCATTGCAATTCAGATTTTTAATTATATACTTTTCACAGCAATTTTAACATGCAGTTTATTATATATATATATATATATATATATACATACGTATGTATATATATATATATATATATATATATATATATACATACGTATGTATATATATATATATACATACGTATGTATATATATATATATATACATACGTATGTATATATATATATATATACATACGTATGTATATATATATATATATATACATACGTATGTATATATATATATATATATATACATACGTATGTATATATATATATATATATATACATACGTATGTATATATATATATATACATACGTATGTATATATATATATATATGTATATATGTATATATCTATATATATATATATACATATACATATATATATATACATATACATATATATATATATATACATATATATATATATGTATATATATATATATATATATGTATATATGCAGAGATTTATTAAGCATTACAACATAATGTGTGTGTGTGTGTGTGTGTGTGCACGCGTGTGTGTGTGTGTGTGTTTGTGTGCAGATCTGAATAAACATGTCTTTATCTACACAATTTTAAAATAAAGGCTTTCAATTTTTAGAATTTCCATAAAATATTTGTTCTCCAAATTTACCCAATAATTCATCTAATGGATTTGGCTATACATTTAAACCCTAGCCTTGTGATCTCCTCAGATCTACACATTTAAGGTTTTCTTAAATAAATTTTAACTACCCATATCAAGAATGCATACAACCAAAATAGGAAAAACCCTCAGAAAACATTTGGAAAACACAAAGAAGATAGGAAGTGCAAGATGCGAAATTAACATAATCAAAATCACAAGTGTCTACCTGGACACTTATGCTAAATCACTTGTCCTCAAAATCCATAGAGCAAGCTCCTTCCTTCTCCAATTTTCCCAAGTCCTCCAACATGCTCCCCAAAAATGCTCCTCCTAAGCCTCTAGGAGTGCTTGAATATAAAGGGCTCTCAAGAAGCACCTAGAATGTCTCTAGAAGCAACTAGAAGGTGTTGACAACTAAGCATGAGCCTTTTCCAACCTTCTAGATGAGTCATAAGGTTGTAGACACCATGTGCTTAATTTGTGCACTAATCCCTGTGTTGTTGACAACACGTGCATAATTAGAGTGCAAACTCTTGTGTTGTCTACATGAAAACTCTCGAGAATTAACATACTCCTATGTGAATGAATATTAAAATAATGCACATTAATTAATTTAATAATCAGTTTACTCTTTCCAATTTAATTTATTAATTTTTAAATCTTATGCACTCACTTTAATAACTCCACTTGTTTTGTCTTAATATGTTTATATTTTAATCACATGCATGCATCATGCAATCTAGAATCTTTTAATAATTTTAATATCTTTTCTACTTTTAAATTCATTTTTGAAACTTAATTGCTAAAATATTGATTAACTTAAATAAATATTATCACATTCCAACTTTAAAATTATAACTTTTATCTTCAAATTTAATTATTTTATTTAATTAATTTCCCAATTAATTAAATAAAATAAATATTAAAATACCATATTAATTTTCCATTAAATTAAACCATTAATTAAATCTTTTAATTAGGCTTAATTAATAGAAAGTACACCAAAGACTCATAAAATAAAATACGAAAAACCCACTATAGCAAAACACATACAAAATCAAACCAAAAGGGTTAATATCACGAATTACATCATCTAACATATTCAGAGGGTACTCAACTCGAATACTTGTCCTAATTTCCAATTAGGAAAATGGCTTAAAGGGTTGGGATTTGGACTTGAGAATTTATCTCCCCTCTCTTATCATTGAGATAATGCGATAGGGTATGGTCATCTTGACAATTCAGGGAAGTTGATACCTGGTACCTGCAACCTGATAAAAACCATGCATGTACGTACAATATATATAATACTAAGCTAAAAAAGCAATGGTAGGAAGTGGTGCATTGTGTAGATCTCGACTAGTAGGTGACTACGACTGCCTTCTTTAACCACATCAGAAATGCCATACATAAGAAAAAACACGCACACCATACAAATGGAAGTATGGGGTAAGTATCCATAATAAAAAACATGTGATAATAAACCATCTAACTAATCATCATCAATAACTGAAAGAAATGTAATAATCATCATGCATATATGAAATGTAGAGTCTAAGTAATCTCATCACATATCAACTGAATCCATCGCATAATATCTGATAGTCTCAAAACAATGTTACTAATAATCATCAACATAGAACTAGCCCTAAAAGAGTTCAACAATGATAAAAAAAATGTGACCTAGGGGTAGGCACTATAGATACTGAGGATCAGAGAGAGGCTATCTCTTTATAGTTGATTGAACATGAAAAAAAATTCAATCACAAGAATACAAGGACTTTTGGATTAAATAAAAAATGAGTAATTTTTAAGAGGAAAAGGCCAAAATACCTAAAGGAATTGATGAGTCTAATCATTATACCATAATACAAAAGATGATGAGTGAGTTAGATTTAGATAACATCACATGTATAGAAGAAGAAGCCAGAGAAATTGTGAAAAAGTGATATCTTGATTCTTCCAGATCTAACCCTCAAATAATTGTTCCTAATTAGTCAAATAAGAAAACAACTATATATGGTCAAAAAATAGAGACATTAGCCACCTGGATGATATTCAAAAGAAAATGAAGAAAATTTGATTGAAATTTCACAAGGTAAAAAAGGAATGCCATTAATCTAGACTATGGAGAATATAGACCCATAACTTATGGCTGCAAAGCTCACTCATGAGTCAATGTTACATCAAGCCTAGATTAGACATATGAAAGAAATGATCAAGGAATTGCAAAAAAAAAAATGGAGATGAATTATATTATCAACAAGATTCATGTGAAAAATCAAAGAATTGAAAAGGAATTAAGTGAGAAAAGTTCGGGTGAGATGTCTAGTGCCCTGGTTGTTCAAAGAGCCCATGTTATTACTATGGAGGAAGTTGTAAGTACAAAATTGATTCAAAGAATTGACCATTATTATTTTTCTCTCAATACACAAGAAGAAGTGATTTCATACAAAATTAATGTTATTCTAGATAAGTGCACTAAATTTTTTGAAGGTTATAATAATGTGTCAATTCGGTTGGATTTCTTTAGAAAAGAAATTGAAAAGTTGTCAAAAATAGAAAGGAAATGGAGCCCTTCAAATTTTGAATAGAATATATTAGATGAAGTCACTAAAAGATATCCTAATGCACCAGCTCAAATCAAGCATACTACTAATTTTCTTGATATAGTATCAAAGAATTTATCTTACCTGAGTCATGAAAGACAAAAGCTTGGTGACAAATAGAAGACAATCTCTATTACAAAACATGCATGAACTTGGAGAGGGAAGGGTTAAATGACTTGAAGACTGGAAAGAAGAATTCAAAATGTTCCCACATGCAATGATAAAAAAGTTTAAAGGTGGCAAGACCTTCTAGATTGACACATTTCATAGATTGCTTAACAAGCTAATTTTTGTGGAAAGTAAGTTTGTATCCATGTCTTTCTATTGAATACATCAAATGGCCAACTTATGGAACTAATAAAACTTTTACATTAATTCACCAATTTAACCTTCACAATATAATTTGATCTAATTGTATGCATGAAACACTAAAATCAATAAAAAATTTATACCACTTGACACAATATTTGGTAACCCAGAATCCTTCCAAATAGAAAGTAAAACTAGGGTGGGGTTGATACCCACAAGATTTATTACTATAGTATAAAGTTAGCATGTTAAAGCTTACAATTGATCACTTCTAGTGGCTTGCCCTATTAGGAGCAATAAGGACTATTAGTTCCACCTTGTGAGAAAATTTACAACATAAAATGTTGTATGCACTCTATTAGGAGATTTAGAAAAGACTATTAAGTCCACCTTGTTAGAGGATTTGGATGATGCACCTACTAGGATGAATCAGTGGCTAATATCTGATCTACAACTTGATTTAATGAATGAAATTCCTTTGAAATAAAATGATCACATGACTATGATATACAAGTCTCTTCTTTTCCATATACTTCTTGTAGCCTTCTTAATTCAGACTCATACTAATTCTTTCTTTATTACCTTTCATACTTTGAATGTGAGAAATTGTATTATATATACAATTCCATTAAATTAACTTTTGGAGATGGCTACAATACCAAACTCAATAATCTTCACTAAGTTGGCTCATCATTGGAACTCACATTGTGAAGACCACTTTCATGATGTTCTAATGCTCGACAATACTTGTCAACATTTAAAAAGCTCTGGCACTTGGTTGAAATTGGTGCTAGTTCAAATTGATCACTCAAAGTAGTAGGAACTCAGTTAGCATTGGGGGACTCAATGAATACTAAAGAACTTGGTTGACTTGATTGACACCATATGGCTTGGTCAATACTACCTTCATTCACCTCATTAACACTGCCTTCTTGGTAGACACTACAGATCTTGGTTAAGACTACATCCTTCATTGATTACACTGATGAACTCAATAGAAACTAATATCTTCTTTTGGAGCTTGGTAAACTGCTATGCTCAACAAACACTACTATTTGTATATGGAGATCAATGAATAACTGACTAAGTGTTAAGTCACTATTTGACAAATTATTTGACCATAAGGTCAACAATCTCCCCCTTTGGAATTAATGAAAAAAAGCACTTATAATACCAAAAATCTGAATACTCAAAGTACAAGTCAAAACTCCCCCTATCAACATGTTTGGATCTATAACTCAGTTATGATTGATATGCTACAATTTCTCAGTAACCTCTGATTTTTTTTTTCAATTTTTTCTATAAACATAATGCTATGTATATACATATTTCATATTTTACATATATTTCCTCCTTGAATATATATCAAAATTATTTTTGTAAACATAATTTCTACTATGTATATATATTCCCCTTTTTGTATGATAATACTATTCTCCCCCTTTTTGACATAAATGCCAAAGATGCATAACTACAAGGTAATGCCAAAATCGGAAAGGAAATAAGTATGTACCTTCAATAGTATGGACATTTTCTTGTACCAATTCTCTTGCAAAATTTTTGAACTATGCAAGGCTATCTACACCTCTACTTATAGTTCCATCATGTGATCATCTATAGAGAAATTGTTGTCATGGATCAATGTTTTTTCATGTGCAATATGTTTTTTCATTGCATCCAAGTTAGGAAGTATCAAGCCCTATATTTCTGCTAGTGTGATCCTTATCCTAGCTTCTTCCCTCAACAATTATGCCTAAAGATTTGTCAGATATCTAATTTTCAAAAAACATGTAGAAGTACTACTAGGATCAAGTGACAAATAATGTGCACTTGCCTTCATATCATCATATATCTTAGATAACTTATCCTTTATTTCCTTAGTAAAATTTGATGTATCACTTAGCTTTACAAATAAAGTAACATAATTTATATAATCTTCAAATGTAGCAAGAATGGTAGATAATTCTACTTGATCAATAGCTATTTTCTAGGCCGCCTTCTCCAAAAATTTATTCTCAAATTTCCCTTCTACCCTCTGTAGAAGCTTTTCTTGTCCATTCACTTCCTCATTATACTTGTGAACTACTTCAAGAAGTTGATCCAAAATTGGTTGTTTCCTATCAACCTCTACGTTCAGTGCATGAACAATTATGCTTTTAATATCTTCAAGAACTTTGTTTTTCTTTTCCTTCTCTTCTTTGAGTTTTTTTTGTTTGACCCTTTTCCTCCATAGCTCACCCAGGGTATCCATTTGATTAGGGGTTAGATTCAAAAGATCCCAATCTAGTAGAGGATTCTACCTCTTTACCCTTTCTACATAACGAATAATCTCCTTTCCTTTTTCTCAAGACATTAGTAGTTGGTTGAGGCTTAAACTCAACTATCATACACTTGAAATAGTAGAAATAATAGTGCTTAGTGAAGAAATTATAGCTATAATAGGAAAAATTACTAATGCTAGCTATGACTCGGTTTGATCCACTATTGTAATAACTAGAAGTTGCTTCTTGGTAGATAAATTTTTTAGCGTAGCACTCTGTAGGATGGTTCCAACTATCAACTAGGTGCTTAATGGAATAGTGTTTACCAAAATTGACTTCGTAGTGGTCTTCTCTGATCTAGGTGGCACTAAGGCTTTTCTTAGAGAGAGTGGGATGGAGTTCATTACCTCTACTACTGTCTTCTCTGGGTCTCAGCCTTGAATACTCTAAATTTCAAGAAGATCTCCTCCTACATTATGATCCTCTTCATCCTCTTCATCCACATTATCTATTTCATCATCATTTATTTCCTCATCATCTTTGTCAACATTTTTATCATCATCTCTTTTATCATTTATTTGCACAAACTTCTCACTAGGCTTGCGAAAACCATAGATGTTCTTCCATGCAATTTTGTTAGACTTTACAACTGATTCAATATCATTTTCTAAGATTAGGAATGCATTGAATCTAGGGGTCAATGTTTTTTCATTCTCCTTTAACGATTCCTTTTCTTCCTTATTAGATAGACTCGACATAAGTTATCTCAGGGTTTGTTCTCTAATGTCTCTGGCAATGTTTAATGCATTTTCCCAATAATGTGTTATTGTCTTTAGTAGGATATCATGAACTTTCTTTGTTAGTTCCTCTAGAGAGTACTTCCACTTTTCAATTTTAGCCACTAAGGCCTCTTCAACTTGTTTCTGCTCTACCTTGGTCCTTGTTTCATATTTGAATAATTTGAGATCAAACATACCTCCACCATCATAAATTCTTGTCAATCTTTGTTCAAAGGTGAGTGTTGATCTCTTGAATGTTACTTGTTGATCTTCTTTATCATCATCATCATCCTCACCCAATTTAAGTTTCTTCTTAGATTTTGGAGTTCACCTAGTGAATACAATAGGAGAGGAATTTGTAGGTTTGGTTATTATAACCTTCCCTTTCTTCATGGGTGGCTTCTTCTAATTAGATTCTTCTTCCTGTATAGGTTCCTTAGCTTCTTTCTCTGCTTCAATGTCATCTCCTTTGCCCTCTTTCTATAGGAGAGGAGAGTTGGACTTCTTGGTTTTCTTCAATATTTTCTCATCCTATTTTCTTCCTCTATTCATAGCTTGAGAAATCTTGATCTCCGATGAAATCCTAGCCTTGGCATCGTCATAGGTACCAAAATATGGTGCCTTTGGGTCCACTAGTTCATTCACAAGAGCTTTAATTATATCCCTTTTATCATCAATGTCAACTTCATATCCTAGAGGCTTAATCCATTCCACTCTTAGCCTTACTACTTGGATATGTAATTTGTCACAAACTGCAAGAAAACATATATGTTTCTCATAGTCTTCAACTAGTTTCTTCAGAATCCTATGTCTATTTTTCATTTTCTCCTTTAAAGTCTCAAAATATGCATCCATAATTCTTTCAAAATTATCACCCATCTTAGCTATGAATTCATTAATTTTATATATAATGGGTGTAGTCTTCTTCCATACCACAGTTCCTTTGGAAGGGAAAAAATTTTGTACATAAAAGAAAAATAGGTCAAAGAAGATCCAAACATACATAGATTATTCTTTGATGACTGATTGCTCTCCATATTTTTTCTAAGCCGATTGAGTTGTAGCTCAAAAAGGTCAAAAGATAAGTTGTTCTTCACAAATTTGTAAGCTCGGTCAATAGCTTCACATGAAGTTGTGTTTATATGGCTCAACCTATAGATCTTATGAGTAATCACATGGATACTAAGTTTGATCTCCATGTCTATAACTCCATTCAATTTCATGCCTCTTCCATCCGATTCGGCAAGAGTCTTCTTTGCAAGTTCAACCCAACCTAGGGTTTTAGTATTTTTCACCTTGTTAAGCATAAACAACCCTATGAATATATAATAATCTTCTTAGTGATCTAAATTGGTTGATCCAACCATAATTGCATATTGTGAACTCAGCTTAGAATAAACCTAATCCACTTCCCTTGAAAATATCTTGTCATTTGCAAGTTATGTGTCAAATCTTTTGTTTCCAAATGCTTGTGCTTGGGTTCTAAAATCCCATCCACACACAACTCATTATATGCTTGGTTCAACTCTAGGGTTCCTAATTGTTGGATAGAAAAATGATAGAATGATCAAATATGATGAATTAGAAGTACCTTAGGAGGAATTTGTGATTGAGCTCCTATTGGGTGAAGTTCTTATGCAATTGCTGGACTCAATTTTAATGCTATGGCTTTAGAATAGACTCCTCATACCAACATTTCCAAACCTTTCTTCACTTTTGTGTAGGAAGATGCTATAATATTTAGTAATGCTTCAAATGTAGGAATAAAATCGAATGAAATTTATTTGAATCACTCTAGAGTACTCTTCACTCTTTTCTTTGAAAAATTCATGGTGAAACAAATCCTTTAATTTCTTATTTTTAACTAAATTCTATTCAAGTCATCATTAATGCATCATAAAAATGTTAGCTTAGTGATACCTTCAACTCAATAAATTCTCTAAACTTAGCAAGCTCTTCAACTCAACAAAGTCTTCAACTTAACAAAGTCATCTACTCAGCAGAGTCTTAAACTCATAAAAGTCTTCAACTTGCCATCTACATTCAAGCTCAGTTAGGTCTTCTAGCCCAACCATGCTTGGTAAGATCTTAGAAATTAATTGAACTTCTATTCAAGTCAATGATCCGAATGCATCTAAAATGTTGATTTGGATCTTCTTGTTGCTAATTGGAATTGATGTGAGATATATCCTTTTGAATAATAGTTCTACTAATCTCCATAAATAACTAGTTTGAAATGGTTGAGTCACCCAACTCATTGACTTGGGTGTCAATAGTTTCATTACTTTGGCTTGCATTCTTTGGAGACTTCTTTACCTATTGCTGCCACATTTAACTTGTGATATTTTCATCCTTTTCTTTCTTTTCAACTTCATCTCTTCCTTGGTTCATACAGTTCTTGGAAAGATGTCCGAGTTTGTATGTAAAAACCATCCCTTTGTAGTGTATGTCTTCCTCATGTGATGTTTTATGCATTTTTCTCCAATATTACCATAGTCACCACAATAGTGACATCTACACCATATATTATAATCCCCAACAAATATAGATTTGATAATTTATTTTGCTGGGTTAGATTTCTTAGTCTTACATGCTGACGATTTTTTACCTTGTTTGTTGCAATCGAAGCACTTTCCTTCAAACTTAGATTTCTTTGTGCAATAACTTTCTCTAGGTCCTGGTTTGTTGCAACTGTAGCACTTTCCACTAAAAATTGATTTTCTATTACTCCAACACTTATTTGTTGTATGCCCTATCTTTCCACAATGATTTCATGTAGGCCTTTTGTTCTTTTGAGATCCTTGATGATATGATTCACCTTCTTCTGTGTATCCTAATCCAACATTACCTTTGCATCTAAATCAATTTTCTTATCCAACTAATTCATGCTTTCTTGAGATTTCATCATCCTTTCATTGCTTTTCTTCTCTATGCCGAGGTTATTGTAAAATCTTTCTTTCTTTTTCCTCAAGTTGATAAGATCTAAATTTACATCATGAGTTGATCAATCATATCTGTTTTTTGAAGAGATAGTTGTTGAATATCATTGTCCTTTTCTTCTATTTATTCATTTTATTTGTCCTTTTGTTCGATGACTTCACACATTCTGATTGATTGAATTTCTTGTTCTCTCTTTAACTTTCTAACTTCTTCATGAAGAGTAAGATTTTTTTGAAGTAGATCTTTGATTACTACATCAACTTCATCTAAACTTCTATCTTGACAATGGTCTTCAATTATTTCTTCAATGTAGAGATTGTAATCCATTTGTGCTATAAAATTTTTCTTCTTTTAAGGGATTGAGAGAGTCACTCCTTCATTTTCTTGAATTATTTCATGACCAATTTCAAATCCAACTTTTTTTTTCTAATAGCTTTCTCCAATCTATATAATTTCATTGCCTCTAATTTTTTCTCAAATTGCTAAACTCTTTATGTGACAACCAATGCTTTTATACTAATTGTTGGAAATGTAGTATTGTTGGAAGATTGCCAAGATTGGGAGACTAGTTTTAAGATGATGTGTTACATTCATGACTGAGTTTGTCATTGACATCAACATAGAATGTTTGATGACTTTTTTGGTATCTGATCAAAGAACAAAAGAAAGATTAAGTTGGTACGAATAGCTAGTTGAGCATGATAACCACCTAGGCTTATGGGAGATACTTTTGAGTATCTGGTATATGTAGTTAATATCAGAAGAAAAAAAGACAAGTCTGGAAGAAGTTATGTAAGTTTTGGTGATGTCTGTTCTGAGATAGAGGTTAGAGAGGTATGTTCTAGTAAACTTGTTGTATCTCCTAGTAGAGTTGATATCTTGAGGATCGAGGTTGAGGACATGAAGAATAAATGTTGAGGATGACATAGGCAAGCTTTCTTGTCATAATATTATGTGTATAGAAATTTATTTAAGTTGCACGGTAGAAGATTAAGATTATCGCTAAGTGTAACATGTTCTTAGTGAGGTCCCATAATAATTAATTGAGAAGGACTAACATCTTACTTAGGAATTGTTTTATGGACTTGGTATAAAGGAAGGACATTTTCCTTTATCACGTGGTGTGTTGATATTGTTGAACAATTTATGATAAGCAATAGAGATTGTGAAATGTGAAGATAAGAAGAGCAATGTGGAAGTGAAGGAAACTTCATTGCCGAGGTTTTGCTGAGTGATCTGTAGTTTGATATTTGGATCTAAGGTTCATGACTTGGTTTAAAAGGCCTTAAAATGATTGGTCTAATTGACAGGATAGAGGAAAGGATAGAAGGAAGAAGAAGATACTAATACATTACTTGTTTGAGTAGTGAGCTCTTCTTATAGTTGAAATTACAGACTCCTAGTAGGGTCTATCCTCTCTCAAGGAATATTCATATTAGTACATAATCTTGTGGGCATCATTCCCACTGGAGTTTTCCCTCTGATCAAGGGTTTCCCTAGTCAACATATCTAGTGTAATTGTCTATGTGCATCTTTATATGGTTGTTTTTTACTAAGATTGAATGGTTAAGTTTGTTTAAAGAAGATCAATTTTTTAATTATTGGATAACTGATTCAACCCCCCCGCCCCCCCCCCCCCCCCCCCCCCCACACACACACACACACACATCTTGGTAGACTATTTTTTCTAACAATTGGTATTAGAGCATTAGGTCCTTGAAGAAAAAGTTTGATAGCTTTGGGAGATCCATGGTGAACATGTTTAGGTCTGAAGTTTGATGGAACAAACTATGATAGCTAGAAGGAAAAGATGAAGACACTTTTTTTTTGTGTATGCGTCTAGGATATTGGATCTTGACAAAATTAGTGAAAACAATCATTGAAGAAAATGAGGTTGAAATTTTCTCTGAAGTAGAAAGAGATGTTTTCATGTGTGACATGAGAGCTAGGGAAGCACTATTGACTGCACTTCCTAAAATTAGTATGATCAGGTAAAATCACTTCCTACTTCACATTTGGTTTGGAAAGCTTTGGAAAATAGTTTTGAAGGTGATGCACACTCTAAGAAGTTGAGGTTACAAAGTTGGATTTGTGCATTTCAAGATGCTATGATGATGGAAGATGAATCTGTAAGAACATATATAGGCAAGATATAAGAAATTGCTATAGGTATTAAAGCTCAAGGAGGAAACAAAGAAGATGATAAGGTTATATGGATGATATTAAAGACTCTTACTCCACCATTCAAGCTAGCAGTTCAGATGATATAGTTTTTGATATTATGTACCAAATATTTCACAAAGGAGACATTGCTTGGAAGACTTGAAGCAGTTGAGAATGAAATTAGATAGTTTGGAGAATTAACCAAAATAGAGATAGCTTTTAGTGCGTTGAATATTCAACCTAACCTATCAAGGAGCACAAGTGGTAGAGGAAATTTTGTTAGCAATAGAAAATTTTAAGAAGACAAAAGGATTGATGAAGTAGTAGCCCTTATAGTAAGAAAAGAGAAAGGAGGTAAGAAAATCTTTAAGTGTTGGACTTGTGATGAATATGGTCATTATGCATCTAAGTGTCCTAAAAGGGAGAAAAAGTATAAGGGAAGTCATAAGCCTAGAAAATATTGAGATTTTTTTTTATGCAAATGAAGATAATGATTCTAATGATCAAACATTAAGTGTTAGTGATGATGAAATTTGATTTTTGACAATTTAAGAGGATATTCCAAAGAAGGTAGCTTTGGTATAAAAGTTTGAGTAGAAATCTAATTGGATAATTGACAGTGGTTGTTCACATCATATGACCAGTGAGATGAAAAAGTTTGTTGACTTCAAAAATTAGGATGGAGGAATTGTTAGAGTTAGAAACAATGCAACATGCCAAGTAAAAGGTATTGGATCTATAACTCTTGATGGTAAAACTAATAATGAGGATGTATACTTTGTTTATGGTTTAAAGAATAATCTTTTGAGTGTTGGACAACTAGTAGATAAAGGTTATCAGTTGCAATTCATAGAAAAGACATGGATGATCAAAGATAAAGATGGAAAGCTAATTGGAACAAGAACCAGACCTAGAAGTAATGAATTTTAGTTGAATCCTAATTAAATGACATGTTTGGTTGCAAAGGTAGATTATAGTTGATTATGGAATAAGAGATTATATCATATAAATTTGGATAGTATTGTAAGGACTCATAAAAGGTTTGTTATTAGAGATATGCCAATTAAAACCTACTAACACAATTTGAAAGGACCGTGTCTTGGCACAACATAACATAACCTCTTTTCTTGACAAGAAGTTTACTACTACATCAAAGTTGGAGATTGTACACACATATCTCAATAGTAATACAAAGGCTAGAGGATTATATAGTGAAAGGTATTTTATGATTCTTGCTAATGATTTTTCTAGAATGATGTGGGTTGCATTTCTTATAGAGAAATTTGAGGCATTTGACAAGTTTAAGATATTCAAGAATAGAGTTGAGAATGAATGTGGCAGAAAGATTAAATGTTTAAGATTAGATAGAGGAAGAGAATTTGCTTCAAATGAGTTTCACATATTTTGTGAGGAAAATGGAATTAAGTGACAAATATCACCTCCAAGAACCCCTGAACAGAATGGCGTTGTAGAGAGAAGAAACAATTCTATAACTAAATTAGCAAGAGCTATGTTAGTAGAGAATAATGTATCCAAGACATTTTGGAGGGAAGTTGTGCATAGAATAGTCTACACTATGAACAAAGTTCAAGTTAGGAAGGACACAAATAAGACAACTTAACCGTGGTTTGGTCACTCATGTAGACTTAACTACTTCAAAATTTTTGGAAGTAAGTGTTACATAATGAAAGATGATGACATTGGTAAGTTCGATGCTAGAAGAGATAAAGGTATGTTAGTTGGTTTTTCATTGAAAAGAAAGGCTTATAGATGTTATAACTAGAGAACTAAGACTATTATGGAAAGTGCTTATGTCAAAATTAATGAGAAATCTAGAGTACAAGAGATAATGGTTAATTACAATTTAGATGATGATGTTGTTGTTACTAAGCCAAGAAATGATGAGGTATTTCTCGAGACAAGAAATGATTTGCAGAGTGAATGAGAGAAAAGGTAGGAACAAAGCTTAGAACCTTTAGTAGAGCCAAGAATTGAGATAAAAACTTCTACTTTAGGAAAGAACATGATAAAGAATCACCCATTAAAAGATATTATTGAAAGCAAAGACAAAGGTGTGATGACAAGAAGAAGAGTTAATGAAGAACTATGCTTGATATCTCAAGTTGAGCTGAAGAATATAGATGAAGCATGTAAAGATGACTATTGGAAGCAAGCTATGAAAGAGGAATTGGATTAGATAGTGAAGAATGAGACATGGGAATTGGTTCCCAGACTAGCAGATAAGAATGTGATAGGAACTAAATGGGTATTCAAGAACAAGATGAATGAGCAAGGAGAAGTTGTAAGAAACAAAACAAGATTGGTATGTAAAGGTTACTCATAACAAGAAGGAATAGACTATGAGGAGACTTATGGTCCAGTGACTAGAATAGAAGTAGTAATATTATTATTAGCCTATTCAGCATAGAAGAAATTCAAAGTATATCAAATGGATGTCAAATCAACATTTCTTAATGGAGAACTTGAAGAAGAGGTAGACATTGAGAAGCTTGAAGGATGCCCTTTGAGAGTTGATAAGGACATAGTACGCAAACTCAGGAAAACACCATATGGATTGAAGCAAGCACCCAAAACCTAGTATGGATGGTTGGACAAGCATTTGAAAAAGCTCAGCTATAGAAAATTTATGGTAGATACTAATGTGTATTGGAAAGAAACTGATGATGGTTTGATGATCTTGGTAATATTTGTTGATGATATCATATTTGGAGAAAATGGTGAAGAAAGTAAAAAGTTTATAGAAGAGATGAGGTATTTTCTAGGATTGCAGATAGTACAAAATAAAGAAGGAATCTTTATTTCTTAGACTAAATACTTGAAGTATTTATTGAAAATGTTTTGTTTGGAAACATGTACACTTGTTGGAACACCTATGGTAACTAGACACACGTTATCTACTAAGGATGAGACACCTACTGTTGAGTAGAAGTAATACAGATCTATGATCGAAGGATTGCAATATCTGACTCATACAAGGCTAGATATAGCAAATGTAGTTGGAATTTTTGCAAGATTCCAAGCTCATCCCAGAGAGGCACATTATGTAGAAGTGAAAAGGATACTTAGATATCTGAAAGGAACTTTAGAATTTGGATTATGGTATGAAAGATGTAATGATTTTACTCTAAGTTCTTATACTAATGTAGATTGGGTAGGAAATATAGATGATGGAAAGAGAAGGAGCTTTCTTTCTTGGAGGAAGATTGGTTTCTTGGTTAAGCAAGAAGAAGGATTGTACATCTCAAAGTATAGAAAAAGCAGAGTATGTTGCGATAGAAAATAATTGTAATCAAGTTATTTGGATGACACAGATGCTAAAGGATATAAGGATAAAAATTAGTGAACCTATTGTTATACATTGTGACAACACAAGCATGATAAATATGTTCTTGAATCCAGTGTTGCATTCAAGGATGAAGCACATTTAGATTAAGTATCATATGTTGAGAGAAAAAGTTGCAGAAAAGGAAATCAAATTGGAGTATGTGAGCAAAAAAGAGTAGATTGTAGATATACTCACTAAGCCTCTTCCCAAAGAGACTTTTGAGTATTTTCAAGGTATGGTTGTGGTTATGCCCCTTCCTACATAAGAGTAGAAGATGCAAGAGTGCATCAGTCTAGGGTAACATCGCAACATTGTTTATCTAGATTGGATGCTGATGCTTCTGCTATGGGGGAGTGTTTGAGATGGACAAAGTCATTTAGGACTATTATTGATGTTGTGTGAACAGTGCCCTTTGACACTCAAGATAGTAAGTTTGTTATAGAGTTTTAGGCAGAGATTTTGATTGTAAGAAACTTTAAAATTGATGTTAATGGGGGAGAAGTTTGGCATGAAAAAAATTATACTATGGGGGAGAAGTATTGCAAGAAAGTATTATACTAAAGGAGAAGTTTGGCATGAATATTGTAATAATAGTTTGGTACTAAGAACATTTAATATATCAATGGGGGATTATGTTTGATGAAGAGGATTTGAAGATTGTTTGTCTTTTGTTGATATTCCTAAAACTAGATATTTTCATCTATGTTCCTGTCAATGTCAAACGGGGATATTTTTGGAAGATTGGTTTGAAGATGATATGTTACATTCATGACTAAGTTTGTCATTAATTTCAACATAGCATATTTGATGTCTTCTGTGGTATCTAACAGAAGAACAACAAAAAGATTAAGTTGGTACGAATGACTAGTTGAGCATGACAACTACCCGAGATTATGGGAGATACTTCTGAGTATCTGATATATGTAGTTAATGTCAAAAGTATAAAGGACAAGTGTAGAAAAAATTACGTAAGTTTTGGTGATGTCTATTCTGAGATAGAGTTTACAAAGGCATGTTCTAGTAAACTTGTTATATCTCCTAGAAAAGTTGATATCTTGAGGATCAAGGTTGAGAACATGAAGAAGACATGTTAAAGATGATGTGGCTAAGCTTAGTCATCATAATATTTTGTGTACAAAAAGTTATTCAAGTTACAATGTAGAAGATTAAGATTATCACTATGTAACATGTTCATAGTGAGGTTCCATAATAATTAATTGAGAAGGACTAGCAGTTGACTTAGGAATTATTTTATGGACTTGGTATAAAGGGAGGACATTTTCCTTTATCATGTGGTGTCATGATATGATTTAATGATTGATGATAAGAATCAAAGAGTGCAGAATGCAAAGTTAAGAAGAATAGTGTAGAAGTGAAGGAAACTTCATATCCAATGTTTTGTTAAGTGATCTGAGGTTTGGTATTTGGATCAAAGGTTTGTGACCTAGTCTACAAGGTCTAAAAATGATTGGTGTGGTTAATAGGATAGAGGAGAGGATAGAAGGAAGAGGAAGATACCAATAAATTACTTTTTTGAGTAGTGAACTCTTCTTGTTGTTGAAATTCCATGTTTGGGCAGTGGGCTCTTCTTGCATAAATTGTACCACAACTCCTAACAGGGTTGGAATCTCCTAATAGGGATTCAAAGTCTCATAGTAGGGAATCATTGTACTAAATGTTGTAATAGAATCCTAATAGGGTCTATCATCTAACAAGGAATATTTATATTAGTATTCATCTCGTGGGCATCATTCCCACCGAGGTTTTCCTTCTGATCAAGAATTTCCCCATCAACATATCTAGTGTAATTGTTGATGTGCATCTTTGTATGATTTTTGTTTGCTTTTATTGAATGGTTAAGTTTTTTTAAAGAAGATAAGTGTTTTAATTATTGGATAATTGATTCACCCCCCCCCCCCCCCCCCCCCCTCTTAGTTATCTTGGTGGACTATTGTTTCTAACAAGTATAGACTAGGTGACTAAAAGTGGAAGTGGTTGAATCAGGAACCAATAATTTTTTAATGTTAATTCACTAATTAAAACTTCACAATATAATCTAATCTAATCTTATGCATGAAACATTGAAAGAAATAAAACCATAACAATTGACATAATATTTGGTAACCCATAAACCTTCCAAATAGAAAGTAAAACTAGGGTGAGGATGACATCTACAAGCTTTATTAGTGTAGTATAAAGTTATCTTGTTAAAGCTAACAATTGATCATGTATGGTTATCTTCCCTGTTAGGATTAATAAGGACTATTAGGTCCACCTTGTGAAAGGATTTACAACATATAATGAAGTATGCACTCTATTAGGAGATTTGGAAAATACTGTTAAATCCACCTTGTTAGAGGATTTAGCTGATGCACCTATTAGGATGAATCAGTGGATGATCTCTGATTTGCAACTCAATTTTTTGAATGAGATTGCTTTGAAATACAATGGTCACCTGACTTTGATAGATAAGACTCTTCTTTTCCTTATACTTCTTGTAGCCTTCTTAATTCACACTCATACCATCTCTTTATTTATAACATTAGATACTTTGGATGTGATAAAATGTATTACATATATACCAATCCAATAAATTACCTTTTGGAATTGGCTACAATACCAAATTCAATAATCTTCACTAAGTTGACTAGTTTCTGGAACATGAGTTCTAAAGACCACTTGGGTGATGTTCTAATAATAAAAAACACTTGTCAACACTCAATAAGTTGTGGAACTAGGTGAACATTGGTGCTAGGTCACATTGATCACTTAGAGTAGTAGGAACTCAGTTAGCATTGGGTGACTCATTGAATACTAAAGAACTTAGTACACTTGGTTGACACTACATAGCTCAGTCAATACTACCTTCACTCACTTTTATAACACTTCCAACTCGATAGACACTAAAAAGCTTGGTTAACACTAGATCCTTCATTTATTACATTGATGAAATCTTTAGCAACTGATATCTACTTTTGGAGCTTGATAGACTCTACTACACTCAACAAACACTACTATCTATGTATGGAGCTTGGGGAAAAATTGACTAATTGTTAAGTTACTAATTGAGAAATGATTTGACCATAAGGTTAACACTTCAAATGTTTAGAGAATTATTCTCCTTTAGCATTACTTATTTCTCCTTTATCCAACTTTCTCAATTTAGAAGAATTTATGGAACTTCTCCCATATACAACCTGGAAGGGTGATTACCATTATTCCTATTGACAAAATTATTGTATATAGATTCTTCTTGTGGTAAAATAAATTCCCAACCCTTTGGCTTATTTCCAACCTAGCATCTCAGCAAATTCCCCAAACTCTTATTCATAAATTATTTTTGTCCATCAGTCTATGGATGATGTAATGAATTGAAGTTCAAATTTGTCTTCAATTTATTGTACAATGTTTGCTACAAATACCTAAGAAACTTGGTATCTTGATCTGAAGATATATGCTTTGGAAGACCATGTAGTTTGGATACTTCTCTAAAAAATAACTCTCCTATGTGAACATCCTCACTAATCTTCTTGCATGGAATGAAATGTGGCATTTAAAAAAAATTGTCAACCACCACAAATATCAAATCATACATTCATTGTGTCCTTGGTAAATCACAAATAAAATCCATGTTGACATCCTCCAAGGAATTCCATGGTATAGGAAATGGATGATACAACAAATTATTCTACTTCACTCCTTTTTGCATTTGACATTTTCTATAATTTTGAATAAACTCCTTCGCATCTTGCTAGAATTGTGGCAATTAATAATTCTCAATAACTAAAGTAATGGCATTATCTATAAAAAACTGTCCATCCAACCCTCCACTATGCTTCTGCTTGATGAGATTCTCCCTCATAGAGCTTCTGGGAATGTACAACTAACTTAAAAAATATACCATCTTGGATGTCATGCCCTAAATTTATGAAGAACAAGAAAAGAAAACACAACCAATTTTTTTATTGATCTACTTAGTTAATACATACTACACTGATCAGGTTAAGGAAATAAGACATAGGATTAAAGTGAGTTTTGAATACATATCATTAAGATGTAGGGTTGACATCTCTACATACTGTATGGTTTTGAACCCCTAAGTCCTAACACTATGGGAATCCTTAGTTCCTATTGACTGAGTTAGCCAATTGAACATTAGGTTCATATTTCAAAGGTATGACATCTAGTTCAAGATATCTTTCAAGGTTTCCAAGATCTTAAGTTGACTATGTAGCTATCCACTATTACACTATACTAGATCAATATTTTTGGGGAGTCTAATATTACATTTACGGGTCAAATGATCATAACATACTAATAAATAATCTAGATATTATCATGACTCATTTTGAACTAATTAGCATATTAAATATTTATTATTAATCTATTTATAACATCTAACTAGTTTACTATTATAAACTGACTCATCATATTACTTTATCTAGCCAACTCAAGTTATAATATTTTCAATCATGCTTATATATGTTTGGTCTTATAAGGTGATCTTAATTCCTTACATTTTCAGGCCAATTCCATTCCATTTTATTTGATTATTATTGTTATGTTGTGTCTATAGGTATACCAATTTTGACGAGTTCATTTACATCATCATTTTATTAACTCTAATTTATTAACCTAACCATATATCATCATTTTGATTATTGGAAACACACACATAAGCACACACAGACACAGACACATAGACACACACACACACACACACACACACACACACACACACACACACACACACACACACACACACACACACACACACACACACACACACACACACACACACACACATTTTATTATTATTTTTCTTCCATTTGGTGTCGTCAATAATGATAACCTGCTAACGACTTAAGGATGATTCCAAAGATTATCTAACCTCTAATGAGGCCTACATAGCAATCAATCATACATATGTTAAAAGTCCCATAATGACTATCCACTATTAAGTAAATAAATTCCCAAGTTAATGTATATGAATTAACAAGATTTGTAGTTACATTGTGCAATAATTATACAATCATAAATGTTTTATTTATTTATTTAAAGTGGAATAATAATAATAATACTAAATTCACAAGTACATCCTTACTAATTATACCTTAGTGGACACTGTACCAAGTTTAACCATAACTTAAATCTCCACAACACTCCTAACTCACTACTCACTAATCTTCCCACTAATCTTCCATATCCTAGCCTTTACTAAAATTGGATTGGTCATTCCTTTACTAGCCCACCCTTAGGCACTATTCCCTAAAACCTCCCTTTCTCTCATGCCTTAGTGCCCTATTTAATTACTTAGCATAGTTTGCTCTAAAAGTGCACTGTCTACCTTACATTGCTTTCTTGCCACTGCACCATTCTCCCAAGTAAAATTTCTAAACATGGGATCATGTGCCCATCCCAAAACTTTCCCCACTAATTCTATGATAGGACACCTTTATCCCTTATACAAAATGATTTGACATTAGTCTGTCTCCTTCCCCCTATGTTCCTAAGTGTAACACATGGTGGTTAACCCCCTTTTTCAATTATGGAGGAGTGCCTTTTAATTAAAGGCTTCTAACATGACATGGGATCATCTAATTTTTACAATCATTAAGTAGCAATCCCCATTAACACTTAGAAGGATGGGGAGAGCTTCTTTAAATGCAATAAACTTATTTTATTTTGGATAAAGAATCAATCAACTTCATGTATTTGGTTGCCTTAAAAAGGTGGGCGGCCCTGACATTATGTTAGTGGTTTTGACTTTTTAAAACAAATTAAAAGGTACCAATAAAATGAATGTTCTTGGCTAAGGGAATTAGTTTTTTTATATTATTTTATTATTTATGTCATATTCAACCACCTGACTGACCCCTACAAGGGGATTTGTTTGCTTGATTTGCTGACTACCCTATTTAAGACAAATGGAAAGTACTTAGGGAATATATCCTTAGGATTTATATTATATTGAAAACATACTTAATTATCTAAAGATTTTCTATAAATTTTGCATTTAGGAGATTCTATGGCATATTCCCTTGAATATTTTATTAGTCTATATTAACTAGGTATGATTTTCACTTTCCCCATACAAACTCATGAGAGTTAATGAACAACTATAGAAAGTTATTTCTTATGCTCTATACATTCTATATCTTCTTTGATTTTCTTCTTCTATAGTCTAGGGTACCCATAATAGGTTATTGCAAAGGTACACTAGGGGTTACCTGATATGTTATGTTAGTCTAAATTAACAAACTTATTGATTCATTTGGACAATAAATCAATACAAAAGCACATATAGAAAGCATGATAGAAGTTTTAAATGAAAAAAGTTGATTAATTCTAATCTATGAGTAATGAAATTTGGTAAACCATTTCATCAAGATCTAACATTGTATTCACATGCAAGGATCCAATTCAATGATGCCTTTACAATTATTATTCAATAGAGTTGGAGAGATAATATTATTCCAATACCATTCCATGATCTAATCCTCCTAATATTACAATTCTTCCATGATAATTAGATTCATTCTTGCAAACCTACATAAACATGGAGGAGATCAAGAACCTTAAAATAAGATATCATGTCTCTCAACAACATCGCATGCTTCTTACAATAGCTTTCAAGATGCACAGAAAGGTGGTGAATCACCATAACAGAATTACACAAATGGGTAGACCTTACACAACACATAAATGTTCACAATCCCTCTATTTTCAGTTGAAAATGAACAACACAATACTATTACACAACTCCAATAGAACACATAGCAAAATGGAGTTTGTATCTCCAACATCAACTCATTTGCAACAATATTTACTCCCTTATGCAATGAGATCTTCATGACTTCCAAGTATCCAAGAGCATCAAAAAAACCTACAATTTCAAAGAAAATAAAGAACCATGGAGGCTCACCTCCCAACCTAGGCCTCAAGGAGACCACCCCTGCACTAGGGGAAACAAGGCTTAAACAATGTACATCCAAACAACATTGCCAGAAAAAAAATAACATGAATGCAACAATTTTAGAGCACATTTACAACCCCAACCAGGGCTTGCACAATGATTTATAAGTGGAATCATAAAGATTGGGTGAAGGTGGGCTCTTCAAGGAGGAGAATGCCATATCCTTGTGAATCAACAAATCTTGCAATTGCAATATTCCAATAAGGCTTTCAAGAAACATGCCACAATAAGCCTATCAATAAAAAATGCCTCAAAAAGGCTATCAACACTTATTCCTCTTCACATAGGCTCACTTATACCTCCCATAGAACAATAGAAAGGCATATGGCTTCAATGGAGCTCATACTCCATGAAAAAACTATCCCATCTCCAAGAGAAGGATTTCTGAACTCCAATGTAATTCCCAACTAACCCCTTCACCCCAAGGCTTCTCCTCCCTCCCAATGGTGAGTGAAGCCTTCACACCCAACACAACATTCAATCCACCAAATAATCTCAAGAAAACAAAATCAAAAGCAAATAAATCCAACATGCTCATTTACATACACAAGCAACTACACATACACCATATGCAAGACACATATATCCTACAAACACTCATACAAATTTCCATCTTTCAACTTTATTGAGATGAGAGAATCCATGGCAAGAAGCACTAACCTCCTTTCAAGCTAATGGCTATGAAGTGGCGATGAAGGGCTTTCCTTCCTTGGCTTCCAAGTTCCTCCATCCAAACCCTAAGTGTCTCTACAATTAAATAGGGAGTGAAAAAACACTAGGTTTGCCACAAGCTCCCTAAAAAGACCTCCACCTCCATTCCCACTGACCCCTCTTACACCCTTGTACCTTCTACCAATAGGAACTTAAACAAGTGGAGGGGTGAGGAAAGAAGTCATGTGGTACTCTAATTTTTGAATTGTCTTGAAAATGACTAGTTTAGAGGGTCTCCTAGGTCCCCTAGACCAACTTATGGTTATATTTAGAACCCCAACCTATACTACTACCATGTGGGTGACTTATTTTCACCAAAATATCACTTGGGAACCACTTTTAATCTCTCTAAAGTTCCTATCAAATTTAATTTGAATTCCATCATGAAGATGACTCATCCTAACACTCTCCAAGGTGGGTTAACTTAATTTCATAATGGGATTAAGTTTAGGTTAAGTGACTTCATGCCCGAAAATCCTATATGACATGTCATTTACACATAGACAACACAAGTTTCAAATGAAACACACACATAAAATACTTTACACATCACGATGACATGTCACTAATTAATCATGATCTTTAAACTTATAACACCCATGCACAATCACATTATGAAATAAATACAATACAACAATGTTTTGAACCTTCCAAGGATTCACCTTCACTTTATCATGTTTACATAGGTTTGAACCTAGTTTCCTTGAATAATTTCCATGGTTCCACTTTCCTGCACACTCAACTTAGCCATCAGTAGCCCAATGAAATATTATAGAAATACATACAGATAAGTGCAAAACAATCCAATATCACATAATTCACATTAACATATACAATTAACTTTCATCTAATCACTTCCAATAAATATTCAAAACATTTCAATATCAGAATATCTGTATCAACATTTATCTTTCTTAACATAATGAAATTACCATTCTAACACTATTACAATACTTGCCTATCATAACCATGAAACACTGAGGTCGTATCTACTACATCATTAAAAAAAATAAATGGATCCTAGTATATGTCTTAAGTGGAGATCACTAATATGTAAACATGTAATTAGTATCTTTTCAATCAAGTTAAACATAACAACACTCCTAGCAATACCCCTTATTACATTACGAGGGTGTGTGTACTAGAGTTAATCCCTTAAGCCATTAGAATGTTCTAAAATTATGTCATCATTATTTAAAAACAATCTATGAATGCAACCATTTATGTTTTGTTGATGTTATAAGCTACATCCATTGTTATTTCTTAGGAGAGATAATGTTAATTCATCTTTCCTAATTTTGGCTAGTGAATAATTCTATAAATTCCTTTATTGAGTCCCTACCTTGAACATATAGAGTTTCATTTTCATGTGATCTTATCTATTCAACCTAATGTTATTGAACATGCATTACACTTATAATAACCAAAATTTTCTTTAGTCTTTAATAGGTTCCCATAAATCATTATTAATAACCAAAAATGTCAATCATAAGCATAATTATTTCATCAAGATCTATAATAGGGTACTAGTGTGGGCCTTACATTGGATTAGGAATTCTAACCACTTTGTCCTATTAAGTGTAACAGGTTCTATACAAGGTTTTCAAGCTTCACCAAAATTAGGATCCTCAAGATATAAATTCTTGAGTTCCTTGAACTCAATCGCTTCAATCTAAATTTTTGTCAGTAAAATGTTTCTTCTGTTAAGAGCATTTGTAGCTTTGTTAGACTTCCTACTCTTGTGTTCCAAAATGGATAACTCTACAAAAACTCATCCCACTTAAAATGCCTTTGGTTCAATTTTCCTTGACAATTTAAAGATCACAAAACTTGATGATTAGTATAAAAAATAAACTCCTTAGGAAGAAGATAGTGTCTCCTCTTCTTCAATGCCTAAACTAAAGAATAAAATTCTCGATCATAAATAGAATATTTTCTTTTAGCCTAATTGAACATCTCATTGAAATAAGCAATAGATCTACCTTCTTGGCTGAGAAAAAATCCTATTGCAGTACCACTACCATCACAATCTACTTGAAATACCTTATTAAAATATGGAAGTGCTAAAACAGGTTGCTCTATAACTTTCTATTTTAACAAATTAAAAAAATTAATTTTCTCTTACTTTCCACTTAATTTATTTCCTATCCCATCTCATTTTTTAGTTAAATGCCTAGAAATATTACTAAAACCTCTTATAATCATTCTATAAAAACTAGCCAGTCCATGGAAAGACCTTACAACTGTTGCACTCCTTGGAGTAGGTCATTCAAGGATAGCTTCCACTTTCTCAGGGTCCATTTTCAAACATTCTCTCGAAACAAAAAATCCTAGGTATACCAATTCCTTCTTCACAAAACAACACTTCTTTAGATTTATCAAAAACTTTTCTTCTCTTAAATTATAAAGCACCTTACAAATATGTGTAAAATGCTCCTTCAATGCTTTGCTAAAGATCAAAATATCATCTAGGTAAACAATGATAAATTTACCAAGAAACTCCTTTAGTACCTCATTCATGAGTATCATGAAAGTACTTGGTGCATTGGTTAGACCAAATGGCATGAATAACTACTCATACAATCATTGTCTTGTCTTAAAGGAAGTCTTCACACATATCCTTATTTGATATGAATCTGATAGTTATCACTCTTTAGAATATCTTTGTGAAATATACAACATGACTCAAACAATCCATAATATCATCCATCCTTGGTAATGGAAATATGTACTTTATTATGATCTTCTTGAGAGCCCACAAATATTTGTACATCATCTATTCTCCATTCTTATTTAGTGTTACTACTATCAGTACAATACATGGACTTGGGTTCTCTTGAACAACTCGTTCTACAATAACTTGTGCACTTGTCTATTCAACTCCTTACTTTCTATAGGTATCATTCTATGTGCTGACTTTTTTGGAAAACAAGCTCCTAGAATCAAATTTATATACTAACTAATTTTCATTACTGTGGTTAATTAATATGATACATTATCTAAAACAATATCAGGGGACTCTCCCAATAAATTTGCAACATCTACATGTACCTCCTCTACTTCCTCTTTACCATCTTTTAGGATTATAGAAAAACACATATTCTAATCATTCATAGATTTAAGAAAATCTTTCTATCAATAAAACATATTTTGGAAGCACTACATACATTTTCTTCTTTCTCCTTCAAAGAATTCAATTTATGTTTTAGTACACATTTTGTCAGAGTGAAGTAATGTTCTCGAGCATCATGTACAACATGTTGATTAAATTTCCACGACCTACCCAACAACATATGATAAATGTCAAGAGGTATGATATCACAAAGAACGTGATCCTAGTAGCTTCCAATATTGAACTTCACTAGGAATTTCCCATTGAGCATGACCTTGTGGTCATGCTACACGTAGGCAATATTGTATGGATGTGGGTGTCTCTCCTTCCTGAGATTTAACTTCATGACCATATTTTTTGAGACTAGATTTTCAACTTGCTTCCACTAAAAAAGATCACATCACAACACTTATTTTCACATTTGTACCTTGTGCAAAACAAAGTGATCCTTTGATTAGGTTTATTCTCACCACTCAATGAGACTCTTTGATTAACTAGGACATCTCCTCCTTCAACATTTTCATAGTGACATGATTTTGCATCTTCATTAACATGCACAACTCTAGATCTACCTTCTATTTTATTATCTACCCTTCCTTAGTACTAGGACCACTCAAATTATCTATGCCCTTCTTCTTTGCAGTGAAATTTTTATCCATGAAAACTTCCTCTTCAAGATCCTTACCCTCTTCCTATTCCTCGTTGACCTCTATTGTTTTGATTGTGGAAATGTTGAAGAAGGATTTTGAAGTATATAAATGAGGAAGATTTATGAAATCTATCATGGAAAAATCATTAATTTGTAACTGATGTGAAACTTGCTAATTGTCGGTGAGACAATTGCTAACTTGGTTTGAATGCTATCATTTGATTGATTAATGAAAATGATTTTAAAATAAAGGATAACAAGAGTAGCTAGAGAAAGGTTGAGTTATGTGGTGTATAAAAGGAGCACTAAGACCAAGTAAGACTTTGATGATATAGTGTATTATTTATCTACTTAAGGCTATAGTGAAATGATAATTGAGCAAAGAAAAGAAGAAAACTAAGAAAATAAATGTTTCTGCCAAGACTAAATGAGAAAATAGTGGAAGCCAAGAAAGTTAGTTGTCACTAGAAAAATTTAGTATGTACTGAGGAAAGAGAAATCTAGTAGGTGTTGAGTGAGGAAAGTTTAGTGTGTGTCAAGCACCAGTTAAACTTAGTGTATGCCAAGAAACCTAGAGTTGATTGAGCATTAGAAGACAATTATTGACAAGAAAAAATCATGTTATTACTGAGTGCCAGTAAAATGAGTTTGATCAAAGATTTGATGAATATGAGCTGGAAAAGTTGATTTCTTGAATTGTGTGAAGCATATGGAAGATAAGTATGATGAGCTAGGGGCACAAGATTCAAGATAAACTGTTTGAACATGAATTTGAATAGGATTTTAAGAGAAGTTCACAGAAGGGAACAAAATGGAAAAGATGGTAGATTCAATGAATATGACCTAATCCTAAGATGGATGATTGTGGTGAATTGTATATAAGGATATAATAATAAAGAACCAAAGTGTCATAGTGAGAACCAGAGAGAGACAAGAAGTCTTGTGGTATTGCTTCATTTGGTGGCCAAGGGAATGAACCTATAGTTGGCATACTAAGAAAGAAGGATTAAGGAGGTGAAGGCTTGAAGGGTGAAAAAGAAGTTAGAGATGACAAAAATTGAATGCGATGTAGCAGGAGGAATAAATAAGAGATCTATAATATACAAGTGAGTTGTTTTTTTATTAGAGAAAGTCCTACTAATACTTTCTAACAATTGTATCAGTCTAGATAAATTATTTGGATTAAGGTTGACCTAAAAATCATGAGTAAATCCTTTAATAGGGTGACATTATAATAGAATGTTCTAAAGTCCTCTAACAAGGTTCACTCCTAACAGGGTGATTGAAATCCCTTAATCAAGGTCACATTACAGTGTGCATTTAAGTCATGACCATGCCAAAGTCAAACAAGCCATAGTCAAAGATCATTCATTGCATCATTGTAGGTGGTCAAGAGAAAACCATGGTTAGAGCCACAAAGATGCAAAATAATTTCATTACATGGTCAAACCTCCAAACCCAGGGTTAAGATGGCAAAAAAAACACATTAAGAGCACCATCACAAGGTTAAATAGCAAAGTTAAACTTTATGTTGTGGTGTTGTGATGGAATATCTAGAAGTCAAATTTGATGGCTTTGTGAGGTTCCAATGGTTAGAAGAAAAGAGCAAGTGACAGTGGTGACTAGGAAATCATTGTCAAAACCTTGTCTTGATAAGATTGTAGGTATCTTTGATTTAGTTAGGCTTTAGGCTACAATGGTGTAAATGGTAGTGGTGGCAGTTAGGGTTCTCAATAGTCTTAGGGTTGTAAAAAATTCATGCTAGCCAAGATTTAAGTTGTGATTGGGTGACAAAGGTAAGATAATTTCTTTTGCATCATCACATAGTTAGAGGAATCGTAGGTCTAAATTGTGGCAATGGTGCAAAGGGCCAATTTAATGATGTTGCAGGGTCACACTAGTTAAGGAGCAAACATAATTTAAGGTGGCAATGTAGTGATCAGGCATAAAAAAGGGCAGTCTAGGTTTCGCAAGGCCAAAAAATTAAAAATAAATATAGGCTATGAAGCTAAAAACACTACAAGAGGCACAAAAAAACATAAAATTAGAAGACTAGGCGAGGTGGTAGAATGCTGAAATGACTTGATGATATGAACATGGAAAGTTAGATGGTTGTTTCTATTTGACTTGATGATATATTTGATTTGGCATGTTTAGAATGAAGGAAAGTATCTTGTTAAGGAAAAATTGATCCTTTTGATAGAATTCAACTACATGTTGATGTTCTCCATTCCTAATAAATGTAGTTTTCTTCCTCCTACTACTTGCTTATCCATCAATGCATATGGAATAATGATGGCCACTATTTCTGTCTAGTCATAACTAGATTTGCATGTAAAAGATTTGATTTCCTATATGGGGATGTGTATTTGATCATGATTTCTTCTACTCAGTAGTTATTGCTCATTTGCAATCTCAACTTTTCCTGGTGAGAGTTTGAACTCAATGAAATATCATAGTTATGCTCAAACTCTATAAAAAGTAGTTGTAAATTTGTTTTAGAGGCTATTCCATGTCTATATTTTGCAATAGCATTATGCTCTGCAACTTTTTCCCTCCATTAATGAAATCTTTTTTCCCTACCTTTTCTTACCATTTTGTTGTGTAGTGCATATAAATGTCTTTCAGAGAATGTTTTTTCTTTCTATTTTCTTAAGTCTACATGTTGTGCTTAATTTGTTGCCAATCATTGCATAAGTGAATATTATCATTCCTTTCAATGTTTCATCAATTTTAGACCTACATGTCACTAAGGGAGATAGATTGAAGTTAAGTCTAGTGTATTTTGGGTTTTCATTGATGTTTTGTGCAGTTGTAGACAAAGTTATGACCATTCAATCTAGGTGGATAATCTGCTTTAGATTAGATTAGGTAGTTTGATTTCCTACATCTCAATCTCCCCTTTCCTCTCAA
The DNA here is from genome assembly GCA_028749045.1 of Cupressus sempervirens. Lineage (NCBI taxonomy): Eukaryota > Viridiplantae > Streptophyta > Pinopsida > Cupressales > Cupressaceae > Cupressus > Cupressus sempervirens. The sequence goes on along the minus strand of CM053783.1, from coordinate 742,596,969 downwards.
GAGTAATCAAGTGCATCCTAATTGTAAGGAATCTACCCTTCTCTAGAGATTCAACCTCAGAGCACAAGTCCCACACTTGGAGGTAATTTCCATGTTACACGAGGTCACTTGAGGGTCATACCTCCACCAAGTGTACAAAATTTTGTATCAACAGTACCCTAGAGAAGAAAAAAATATTACATAAGAGGAACCAATAAGACACATCATGAGTTCAAATCATATTGTAAACTTTATAGGTGTGGAAGCTACGATACTACATAGCTCTCAAGGCCAAAGTTAATGGTAGAAAGCATGGCATCATCAATTTGAGAAATTTCAGCCACCAAAAAGGCCTATAAAATAGTAAAGAGTATTTTTATAAATATGAGATAATGGAAAGAAGGCACAATAAAAACAAGAAGATCATAGGAGGGCAAGAAGACACAAGAAGTGTCATGTCCCCTTTTCAAATAATTAAAAAAAAAAATCTTTGCTAAGGCAGGCAGGCCCAAGAAAGTGAAGTTTCGGAAAAAGGGGGTTAATATTTGGAAACCGTTGGACTAATAAATGAAAATTATTATTAAAATATGTTTCATTAACCTCTCTTGGATGTGAGTTACGGTTATGCCCTCTTTCAAGGGGTTTTGGAGGCATTTTGAGCTCATTCCAGAACTAGATTTTTGCTCATTCTTTGTTATTCTTCAGAGGCTGCCAAACCTGTGGAGAAGGAGACCCAAGAATGAGAGTTTGTAAGTTTCTAGGAAGGCTAAGGATGGGAGTTTGAAGCCATTCCATGTGCATGCTCATACAGAGTTTGCCTTTGTGCTGAACAGTGTAGATTTGTGGGTTTTTGGGTGTGGTTTTTTGCATGAGTTTGGTGTTTTCAGTTGAGCATTTCATATCAGTTTTGGTTGCTGCTGTATTTCAGACTTTAAGCTGTTAAAATAGAGCTGAATATATGTATTGGGATGTGATTAAACTTTTGACATAGTTTATTAGTGTTTTTGTGGTGTTTCCGGGCATTTTTGTGTTAATTTCGGGAGCCCGATGAGCATAGTTTTTGTCCTACATTTGTGAGCTGTTTTGTAAAGGCTATATAGATCTGGAAATGAAATTTTATAGGCTTTTATGATGCTCAAATTTCTGTAAAAATTTCTACTTTCAGATTTATTAATAACAGGTGAAGCTGTGAAGCTTTTTGGCACTATTTTCGACATACCCGATTTGGGGTTTCATTAAGAAATTTGGTGGATCTTTGTGATATCAGTTGTTTGATCTTAAAGATCTGATTAAAGGTTGGAAATATCATACAAAATCAGAAAAGGGACATTTCAATAAGGACTTGAAGGATGATATCAAAAAGGTATTATTATACTTTTAAGAATAGCAATTAAGAAACAATATTTCAAAGCCAATGTATTATTGTACTTTTAAGAATATTTAAAAAAAATTAACCTCAAGTGTTTTTGCTCCTAGCCTCACACTTCTAATAGAACGAGTAATATGAGGTGTTCTCATACCACTTGTTGGACCTTGAATTGTATATTGTTTGAACATATCAATCTAAGGTGCTCTATAAAATAAATAAAATATTTACTTTTACAATATTTAGGTGATTAAATAATATCATGTCAAAACCCATGAGGTTCATTAGATGGGGTTTGGGTAATGCTAGGAGCAAGAGACATAGATGGGAATTGGATGGATTTGATGAATGGGAGGGTTTCAACATTGGTAGGAGGTGGAAAAGGATCTATAAGTAGGTTGTTAGAGTCATACAAATTAAGAAACAATAGTTTAATGCTAATGTATTATTGTACTTTTAAGAATATTTAAAAAATGTTACCTCGAGTGTTCTTGCTCCTAGCCTCACACCTCTAGTAGAACAAGTACTCTATGGTGTTCTCAAACTACTTGCTACACCTTGCATTGCATATTGTTCAGATATCAATCTAGAGTGATCTATCATTTTTTTTTTAACTTTTATAATATTTAGGTGATTAAATAATATCATGTCAAAACTCAAAGAAAAAAACCTATGTATCTTGTCCACCAAAGATTGTCACCATCAATTTACTTGTGAATGTGAAATCTCCACCTCCATATGAATAACAAGTATGACCATTATCTACACATGGATTAGATGAGACTCCATCCTAAGATACCTCCATATCAATCCCATCACACATATATTGACAACTAAAACAAATATATTGATTGGGCCCTGGAGTTTGTAATGATACACATGATGATGATGTAGGTGGGACAAGTAAGGATGACACTAGTGGTGCAGGTGACACAAGAAGAGATGACACTAGTAGTGCCAATGACACAAGCAAAGATGATAGTGGTGGTGTAGGTGATATTGATGGAGATATCATAGGCTGTGATTACTAAGGTGCCATAGGTTATAATGATGGAGTTGTCACATGTTGTGATGATCTTGGTGCCATAGGTGATAATGATTGAGCTATTTTATGCTGTGATGACCCTAAAGATGCATCTGATGATGGTCAAGGTGCCATAGGTGAAGGAAAACTACCTAACTATGATCCATGCTCAATGATAACATCTATCAATTATGTAGCCACATGAAGAGTCTATAAATCAATATACTCCTTTACAATTGATGGGAGCACAACATGAGGCAATTTTTTTGTGTTGTACAACTCCTCTCATTTTTGGGTACTAGCCTACAAGCCCCAAGTCTATCTTGCACAGAGCCTCTCCCTCTACCATGGAACTAATAGATATCAAGGTATTTTGGCTTCTTACCAAGGATGATCACTCATAATATAGTTTTTTCAAAAAATATATAGGCACCTCATAATTATTATATGGTGGTAGGTCAAAGACCATATACCACATATCCCAAAAACATGATCTCATCCTAGTATGAGTGCACTAATGAATAGGAAACATTTTGGTTGTGTGTAATAAGGAGTTTCCAGATATAGGATCAGTGAAAAGAGAACATATACTACCTTTCTTTATGTCTTTATCCTTCACTCGCTGATATGATAATCCATCAACATAAAATACACAAAACCTATGACTCCATGTACCCCATTTTGTAACCTCCCTAGACAGCTCATTTGCATTTTGGGCCATTATTTCAAGTGTATTCACTAGGGTTGAGTGGTGAGAAAGTGAAGATGACTACAACCAATTGACCATTTGGTTAATGTTAGCACTATTTTGTGAGAGGTGGTTTATGAGGTCATCTTGTGTAGTACTTAAATGATGTAATTGTATGTGCGGAGGGTTTATAGAAGGTGGTGGTTATTAAATGGGAACATTGAGTGGAGGGTCTTTGTGATTGTATGGGTGGAGGGTTTTTTGGTTGTATGGGTGGAGGATTTTGTGGTTGTATGGATGGAGTGATTTGTAGCTGTGTCATGATAGGTGGAGGGTTTGATTGTGTAGGAGGTGGTCTTTCTTCTCTCCCTCATTTTCTTGGATTCTTTGATGCATCTAGATATATATATTTTAAAACAATTGCAAATCATATAAATTACAAAACCACATTACAAAGTTTGATAAAAAATTACATAAATGATAAATACAATGAATATTTACCACATTTGCAAGGTGCCATGGATGGAGATGCAATCAAAATTCATTTTTTATGCTAAATCCAATTTAGTTTTGGTGCTCTCCACCATAATTGATGTTGTTGTTGCCATTTGAGGGTATAAAATTACTCTCAAACATAGGCAATAGTCAAATTATATAATTTAGAAAATCCAATTGGATTTTAAAAAGTATAATGGCCGGGCTTGGATACCAAGCCTAGCCAACATTTCATTTTTAAATAACCCAATTAGATTATTCAAAACCCAATTGGGTTATTGAAATTTTTAATTTTTTTATTAGGGTTGTTCAGTTTTTTGTACACCAACTTGGTACACACACCCATATTGTTCTTCCATCAATACCAAATAGGAAGATTGTTGAAAACACTTGATTAATTGTATATTTTCTTCGATGTTACACAAAATGTCATATCTTTTCTAGTCAGTGTATGTCAACCTCGCTTGGGCAATGACGTCAATTTCTTGTGTTTGTCAAGCATTCCAATGTTACCAAGTTCAAAATACAATATCTACTAAGTTCACTTAGGCACTAAATAGAAGTTTATAGAAGTTCAGTATAAACTTATCTCACTTAGTTAACAAAGGAAAAGTTGGATGAAACCAATGTTAATTGAACTAACTCGGTTACCAAAGGAAGTTTATGATGTTGCAGTGTTAACCGAATTCACTTGGTTAACAAAGGAAAATCATTTTAGAGTTAGTGTCTACCGAGATGGGTCGGCTAACAAAGGATTTATTGTTTTCACATTTTTTTGAATGAATTTGTTTGATGGTTCTATCTGACTAGAGAGATGAAGAATTATTGTTATAATTCATATTCAAGATGACTTGACAATGCATATGATATGAGTATAAGGTCAACTTGAGGGTTGAATATTTTTGAATGTGTGGAAGATAAGAATTTACTTAGAGGATGTTGGAAATATTCAGGATAAGATAGGTTACTAGGAGGGGAGGGGTGAATCAGTAAGCTATAAAATCTTTTGTATAATTCAACATTTTAACCATTCACCATTCACTCATCTAATCTATTGCATAACTGAAAGAACAAACATTCATTGCACATGTACATAGAGATTTGGTGACCCAGAAACCTTCCAAATAGAAAGTAAAACTGGGGTGGGGATGGTGCCCACAAAACTTCAATACTATAGTATACAGTTGGCCTGTTAAGGCTTACAATGATCACTTCTGGTGATCTGTCCTATTAGGAGCAAGTAGGACTCCTAGATCCACCTTGTTAGAGGATTTCCAAACATACAGCTAAGTATGCACTTTGTTAGGAGATTTACAAAAAGACTGTTAAGTCTACCCTGTTAAAGGATTTATAAACTAATTCACCTGTTAGGATGAAGCAATGGTTCTTCTTACAACTATTTGCTAATAAGATCCTTTTTGCATTGATCACCTGATGTGATAGATATAACTTTTCTGCTCCTATGTTGACCTTTCTGTATCCCTTTTACTTTGCTGTTGATTTTCAATATCCTCTTTACATGCGAAAATCAATCTCTTCCTTTATATCTTTTTCACACACACCATATATCTTATATTACAAATGATATCATACATTAGATATATACCATTCCATTATTTACAACTGCAAGGTTGGCCAAAACATAAGTGAACAAAACATTATTGAGTCGGCCAAATAGTAGAAAACTCGGGTTCCTCAAGCTAACATGGTTACCTTCTGATACTCGACATCCATTGCATTACTTGGCATCATGATACACTTGGTAGAAGTAGAGGCTTGGTTCATACTAGCCACACAACATTGCTTGGAACTCGGTAGGCATTGGTAACTCGGTAGATATAGTGTCACTCAGTAGAAACTAACTTCTTCGTTTACCTTGCTTTTCTTAGTGAACACTGAGTTCTTCATTTACCTTTCTTTTCTTGATGAACACTGATTTCTTCATTTACCTTGCTTTGCTCATTGAAAACTAAGTTCTTCATTTACCTTGCTTTGCTCAGTGAACATTGAGTTCTTCATTTACCTTGCTTTGCTCGGTGAACACTAAGTTCTTCATTTACCTTGCTTTGCTCGGTGAACACTGCTGAACTTATAAGGTGACCACTGACTGCTCGGTATACATGATAAGCTAGATAAACATTCAGAATTGAATAAGTGTTTGCACTAATGACAAATATATCATGATTCCAACAATCTCCCCATTTGGCATTAGTGACAAAAACACTTATGAGCCAAAACTTATGTGAAAAATTTAATGTACTGATTTACATATATCTCCCCCATACAATATTCACAAAATATTTACAAATATTTCTATCTTTACACAAGGCTTCCTTATTTACATATATCTCCATCTCTTCTCTCTATCTCTTCTTTGGTACTTTATCTCCCCCTTTTTGACAATAATGCCAAAATAAACAATATGTATTTACATAGAAACACCAAAATGAGAGATAAACTCATAATGTACCTTGAGAATAAGAGCCAACATCTTATCCCAAAGTTTTTGCAAAATTTTGTAGGTGGAGAGTGCTATTTGAATTTTAGCTGAAAGTTCAATCATGTGATCTGCAACTGAAAAATTGTTGTCATGGATCAATGCATTGGAGTAGACAATGTGTTTTTGTATTGTGTCCATGATAGGAAGGATCATATTCTAAATGTCAATCAAGGTAGATCTGATCCTTGGTTCCTCTCTCAACAACTCTACCTACTTTTCTAACAAAAAATTGATTTGGAGATGATGGGATGAACTTGAATTGGGGTCAAGTTGTAGCATTTGGGCACTGACCTTCATATCCTCATCAATTTTATTTAATTGTTCTTTGATCTCCTTAGTATACTTAGTAACATCACAAAGTTTGGCAAAACATGAAGTTACATTATTAAAAGAATTTTCAAGAATGACAAACATTGTGGATAATTCTACCTGTTTTATTGCAATGTGTTGAGCAATGTGCTTGAGCACCTTATTATCAAATTTTCTTTCAGCCTTTTCAATCAATTTTTCTTGACTAGAGGTGTCCTCATTGAATTTATTTACAACCTCTTCTAGCTAAATCAAAATGTGTTGAGTAGAATCTACTTCAACACCTATAGCTTCTGTAATTATATTCCTAGCATTCTCAATTATTCTATACTCCTTATCCCTTTCAGACCTTAACTTCTTCTACGTAGCCTTCATCTCTATTAGTTGACTAGCATACCTCATCTCTTCAATGGTAGCATTTTCATAGTCAATTTTTGGAATCACTATCACTGTATCTAAGTCAATATCTTCAGGAATTTCCTTTCTAGTGATCAAAAGTCTTATTGGTTGCTTTTTTTTGACTTCTGTAATGACTAGTTTGACCTTAGGAATAGACACAATAGTGGAGATGGAAGGACTAGTAGTGAAAACTGGGATAGGACTTGAGGATTGAGTGGTAAAATGAGTATTTACTGAATCAAAAACTAGAATACTTCCAAAAAATGATGATACACTTGGTAATGCAGTATCTAAACTAATTGGATTTGAAGTAGATGTAGATAATGCTGACAGAATTGTAGAATAAGCTGGAATCAGAATTGTAGAACTTATTGTTACACTGACTGGTGATGATGGAGCTGAGGAGACTAGCTTGGTAGCTGAAGAAGAGGGTCATAGCTCAGTAGATGAAGTGGTATGCACTTCTACTGATTTTACCTGGAGCCATGATGTGGCAGGTGCAGATGATAAATCTGAAGTAGATGCTATTAAACCTACTGAAGCTAACTCCAACCTTGATGATGTGACAGTTTTAGGTGGAGAGTGAGGAAGGGATACAATAACTTCTGTTGCAATTTTTACTAGATCATCTTCCTTCTTATTTTCCTCTTTAGCTTCTTCCTTCATTCCTTCTTCCTCTTTGTCTTCTCCCATTAGTGCATGCAGCTCTCCTGGTGAGACTATGATGGATGGAGTGCCATCAATATCATCTCTATCACTGTTGTCATCATCCTTTATTTCCACTAGGTCTTCACTGGGCTTATGCAAATGATAGATGTTTTTCCACATGTTTGTAGCATCATTTACAACATTCTCAATGTCTTTGATCAAAATTAAACATGTGTGGAATCTGATAATCATTTTACCTTCATGGTTTTTCATTGTAGTCTTTACTTATGCTCCAGTGAGACTTGGTTGATGATTCTTCAGGGATTGCTCATAGATGTCTTTTACCATTTGGGTGGCTGATTCCCATCTTGGTTGCAATCTCTCCAATAGTTCTTTTGAGATTTCGGAGGCAAGCTGGTCCAGGGAGTATTTCCATTTACCCATCTTGCTGAGTACCAATTCCTCTATTTGCATTTTCCTAGCATCTGTTCTAGTTTCAAATTTCAATGCCTTGAAATTTGTGATGCCTGCTCCTTCTTCCAATTTTTTAAATCTTTCCTCAAATGTGGGTGTAGGCCTAACCACTATAGGTTCCTGATTACCTTTTCTGGTTCTTCTTGTCAATACTGCAATAGGCTTCTTCTTAGGTTTGATAATTATTGCCTTACCTTTCTTCTTCAGAGGTTTGTCTTTAGTTTCTTGTTCTCCTTTTGCTTCTCCTCCTCCTTCTTCTTCATCATCTCCTTCATCATCACCTTTACCTTCTGTTAGCACAAGATGGCCAAATGCAATTTTCAATTTTTCTATCCTCCTCGTGCCTTTGCTTATGGCCTGTGGTAGCTTGATTTCAAGCTCAATTCTGGCCTTTACTTCATCATAGGTTCCAAAAATTGGTTGCCTTGGGTCTACTGGCTCATTTACTAGTGCTTCTATGATGTCTCTAGCTTCATCAATATTTACCTCATAGGGAAGAGGTTTTACCCATGCAACTCAAGGTCTGACTGCCTAGCTGTACACCTTATCACAGTCAACCATGAAGCATACATCATCTCTATAATCTTCAACTAATTTTGGTGTATTCCAAAACCTATTATTCATTCTCTCCTTGAAATCTTCAAAATAACTGTCCATAATGCTATCAAAATTTTCAACAATCTCTGCTACAAACTCATTTATCTGATACAAAATTGGAATGTCTTTTCTCTATATGATAGTTCCTTTAGATGGAAAGAATTTTTGAATGTAGAAAAATAAATAGATCAATAGAGGACCAAATTTACAAGGGTTATTCTTGGAAGTCCTTATACTATCCAAATTTTTATTCAATTGTTTCAGCAATACTTCAGACAGATCAAATTCAAGGTTTTTCTTTACAATCTTGAGGGATGAATCCACAGCTTCACAAGGTACACTATTCAATCTACTGGAACTCTATAATTTATATGCAATTACATGAATTCCAAATCTTAGTTCGACATTTGATACAGTGTTGACCTTTAAACCTCTACCATTCCACTCTCCTAGGGTTTTCTTTTGTAGCTCCTCCCGACCTAAGGTTTTGGTGGCTTTTTCTTTATTGAGCAAATAGAGACCCGTGATTTTGTGAATCATCTTCTATGTGATTAGCATTGGCTTCTCTAACCATAATTGTCCATTATGCACCTGAATCAAGATATACCCAATCCATTTAGTTTGGAAGTTTCTAGGAATATGTGAGATATGAGTCAAGTGTTTGGTTTCAAGATGCTTGAACTCAAGTTTTAGAGAACCATCTACACTCATTTCACCTAGGGCACTATCCATCTCTATGTTTCTAATTTCTTGAATAGAACATTTGAAATGAGTATGAATATCATTGATAAGAAGTACCTTAGTTGGTATTTGTGATTGAGCTTCAGTTGGGTCGAGTGATTCTGCAACGGCCAGAACAATCTTGAAGTTCGACGCTTTCCATTCTGTACCCTTTATCAACATTTTTGAACCTCTTTTTGCCTCGATGCTACTAGTGCTTGCAGATGGCATAACTACTCAGTAAGTATAAGAAAATCTTGAACAAATTCTCTGCTTGAAAATCACTTGAAATCACTTGAAATTTGCTCTAGATTCACTAGAGATCTCTTACCTTTGAGTATTCTTAAGTTGCAATGAAAAATGAAATTAAATTCTACCCTTTTGATGGAAATACTATCATTAATGCTCAATAAAAAGGTAGATGAGATGACATAGTGCTTGCTAGTCTGTCATTGATTTACTCAGTAAAACCTTGCAACTCAGTGGTCAAACAAAATCTTTGATACTCTTGACCTATCTTGGTAAGGTCTTTAAACAACCTTGCTCAGTAGATGGAACACGATGAATGATAACTTTTCTTTGGTCCTTGAATCTGAAATACTGATTTGATCATTTGTACTCTTTCACTCTGGAACTGCTTGAGATATGGCTTCATGATTCAGTTCTTGATTCTTCTTAAATCTAATTGGAAATGGTGGAGTCACCCATTTCTTGAGTGACATGACCATCATTTGAATTGTCTTTCTTGGTAGATTTAGGAATCCACTGTTGTCTCATCTGCTTTTGAATGCTATCAGTTTTAGCTTTCTTTTCATCTTCAATTCTACTAGTATTCATGCAATTCTTGGCTATATGACCAAGTTCAGTACATGTGTAACACCTTATGGTTGTATACTTTTTTCTTAGGTGATGTCTTGCATAGTTTATCCCAATGTGTCCATATTCTCCACAATAGTGACACCTACACCAATATTGTTGGCACAACCAAATATTGCTTTGATGATTTGATCTACTAGATTGAATGTTTTTTATTTACATTCAGATGCCTTGTGACCTTGTTTCTTGCATTTATGATATTTGCCTTCAAATTTTGGTTTCTCTTTGCATTCATTAGCTTTGTGACCATGCTGATTGCAGTTGAAGCATTTGCCATTGAATTTTCCTTTTCCATTATTCCAACATTTTTTTGATGTATGGCCTATCTTGACACAATGATTGCAAGTGGGTCTTTGATTCCTTTGGGTGCCTTGTTTGGAGGATTCACCTTCTTCCTTATATCCAAGACCGGCTTTACCTTTTTGTCTATGAAAGTTTTGCTCACTTTGCTGATTTAATTGAGTTATGTCTACTTGAGATTTCATTATTCTCTCATTGATTTTCTTTTCAGTGATCAAGTCATTTTCCAAGCTTTCACTAATTTTTCTTTCAGATCTTAGATCACTTTGTAAGCTTGCATTGATTTGTCTTTCAGTGATTAAATCATTTCTCAAACTTTCATTCTCAGATCTTAGATTCATAATTTTTTCATTTGCATTAGATAGTTGACCTACAAGATTTTCATGCTGAAGGAATTGATTATTTCTTACCTCTAAGCCTTCATTTGCATTGCTTCTTTGTTCCAAAACTTCACATAGCCTGATTGATTGGATTTCTTGTTCTCTTTTAAGCTTCCTTACTTCTTCCTGCAGAGAACCATTCTTTGCTAGGAGTTCCTCGATTGCTTCATTAGCTTCATTTGAACTACTTGATGGTAAAAGGTCTTCAATCTTTTCTTCAACATACTGATGATCATTCATTTGTCTTGCAAGTTCCTTCCTTCTTTTTAGAGATTGAGAAAGATGCTCCTTTGCTTCTTTGAGTTGAGCCATGGCCATTTCCAGATCTAGCTTTTCATTTTCAATAGATTTGTCAATTTTGAATATCTCCATTGTCCTTGATCTTTGTTCAAGCTATCAAACTTTTATCCTAAGAACCACAAAGCTCTAATACCAATTGTTGAAAATATTCAGGATAATATAGGTTACTAAGAGGGGAGGGGTGAATCAGTAACCTATAAAATCTTTTATATAATTCAACATTTTAACCATTCACCATTCATTCATTTAATCTACTGCATAACTAAAAGAACAAACATTCATTGCACATGTAGACAAAGATTTGGTGACCCAGAAACCTTCCAAATAGAAAGTAAAACTAGGGTGGGGATGATGCCCAAAAAACTTCAATATTGCAGTATAAACTTGGCCTGTTAAGGCTTACAACGATCACTTCTAGAGATCTGCTTTGTTAGGAGCAAGTTGGATTGCTAGATCCACCTTGTTAGAGGATTTCCAAACATATAGTGAAGTATGCACTCTGTTAGGAGATTTACAAAAAGACTATTAAGTCTACCTTGTTAAAGGATTTATAAACTAATTCAACCGTTAGGATGAAGCAATGGTTCTGCTTATAACTATTTGCTGATAAGATCCTTCTTGCATTGGTCACCTGATGTGATAGATATAACTTTTTTGCTCCGATGTTGACCTTGTTATATCCCTTTTACTTGGTTGCTGATTTTCAATATCCTATTTACATGCGAACATCAATCTCTTCCTTTATATCTTTTTCACACACACCATATATCTTATATTACAAATGATATCATACATTACATATATACCATTCCATTATTTACAACTACAAGGTCAGCCAGAACATAAGTGAACAAAACATTATTGAGTCGGTCAAATAGTAGAAAACTTGGGTTCCTCAAGCTAACTCGGTGATCTTTTGGTACTCGACATCCACTGCATTACTCGACATCATCATGCACTCGGTAGAAGTAGAGGCTTGGTTCATACTAGCCACACAACACTGCTCGGAACTCGGTAACCATTGGTGACTTGGTAGATATAGTGTCACTCGATAGAAACTAACTTCTTCATTTACCTTGGTTTTCTCAGTGAACACTGAGTTCTTCATTTACCTTGCTTTTCTCGGTGAACACTGAGTTCTTCATTTACCTTGCTTTTCTTGGTGAACACTAAGTTCTTCATTTACCTTGCTTTTCTCGGTGAACACTACTGAACTTATAAGGTAACCACTGAATGCTTGGTATACATGATAAGCTAGATAAACATTTAGAATTGAATTAGTGTTTGCACTAATGACAAATATATCATGATTCCAATAGAAGAAGCATTTAAAGGATAAGTAAAATATCCTTGCTGGACTATAAAGATTAATCTGATCAGGAGGGATCAAGTATTTGAGCTAGAATTGAGATCTGAAATCAATAATACAGTTTCATTAGAAATCAAGTTATTTTTATTATTACTCTCTAATAATTGTAGTAGTGAATCAAATCTCTTAATAGAGTTACCCTAACAACTATTTGTAAATCCTCTAACAATGTGGCATTTGAAGATTGAAGTGTCTAAATACCACTAACAAGGCAACTCCTAAGTTCTAATAGGGTGATTAAATCCTCTAGTAGGGTCACACCTAATAGTGTTTTTAGTAACCTTTAATAGGGTTTCTTTCTAACATGGCTCACTTTAGAACAGTGATAAATAACAACTAGTTGCAATTGGTGGTATTTCCCAAATTGGGTTTCTACGTTAAATCTTTGTGTCACTTATGTTCATGATATTTCTTTTAAATGTGTATGCAAATAATTTAATTAAGGTTAGACACATTTAATATCTTAAAATTTGTATGTTCAATATTTTTTGAGTTAAAGTTGATATTAGAGTGCTTGCAGAGCTATAACATATTGATAGTGTTAACTAAGTGCGTGTGTGTTAACCGGGTGACAATAGTTTCAATAGAGTTTATGTTTTGTATTGAAATCTAAGGGATCTAGGATTTATTTTTGTGGTAACTAATTCACCCATCCCCTCTCAGTTACTCCTCTTATATTTCTAAAATAATATGCAGAAGAAGAGGGAATTAACTATGGAGAGGCATTTTCCCCAGTTGCAAGATTGGAAGCTATAAGAACTTTGCTTTCTTATTCTACTTATAAAGGATTCAAAGTTTATCAAATGGATGTTAAGAAACCATTTCTAAATGGTATACTAGAAGAGGAGGTCTACATTGAACATACTTAAGGATTTGTTGATCCAAACAATAAGAACATGGTGTATAGATTACACAAAGCTTTATATGGTTTAAAGAAAGCTCCCAAAGAATGGTATTTAAGACTTCATAACTATCTTCTGAAGATTATTTTTGGGAAGACTGATGAAAATGATAATTTATACTTGAAGAAAAAAATAGGTAAAGGAAATATTGAAAACTTTTGGTATGGAAGATTTAAGACCAATTAGTACTCCTATGGTGAGAGGACTTAAGCTATTCAAAACTGATGATTTTGCTAAAATAAATCAAACATTGTACATGTCTATGATTGGAAAATTGCAATATGTTGGTCATAGTAGACCTAACATTACACTAGTTGTTGGGATTATTGTAAGATTTTCTACAAATCTTGAGGAGAATCACTTAATGGCTTTTAAAAGGATTATGAGATACTTTAATGGTACAAAAGAATATGATCTATACTTCAAGAAAAATGACAAGTTTGAATTGAGAGCCTATATAAATGTTGATTAGGATGGAAACATTGATGATGGAAAAAGGACAAGTGGTGAAGCATTTTTCTTAGGAAAAAAATTGGTTGCCTGGGCTAGAAAGAAATAGATAACTATTTCACAATCTTCTACTAAAGTTGAATATGTGGTTGTTGCTATAAATTGAACAAATGTGGTGTGGATTCAATAGTTACTCAAAGGAATGAAGGAAGAATTCACAAACCCCGTGGTAATTTACCATGACAATACAAGTGTTGTAAACATATCTAAGAACCCTATGATGCATACAAAGACAAAGCACATTGTAATCAAGTATCATTACTTGAGGGAGTTGTTTCAAGACAAAGAAGTGAGAATGCAATATGTTAAACAAGGGAAAAAATAGTTGATATATTCACAAAGGCTTTACCTAAGGATGCACATGAATATCTTAGAGGTAAGTTAGGGGTGATGCCCCTATCCAAAGTTACTTAAGAAGAAAGAGTACTACACTAAAAGAAATGAGTTGAATTGCATATTTTACAACTTGATGTAGTGGATCTTACTTTAGGAACTGGCTAAAGTAAGGAAGGAGCCGAAATAGAAGATTTATAGTCACATGCAAGGTGACAGAAGGATAACTTGAATTGTTGATATCTACATAAGAGTATGCCAAGTATTTGGCATTAATATCAAAGAGGGAGAATATATTGAGGGATAGTATACAAAGAGAAATTAGGGAGAGCTACTACAAGTATGAAAAAGGAGAAAGATTAGAAGGAGGATGAGTTACACTAAATATTTGAAGAAGAGGAGAAATTGTAGCCTATACAAAAGAAGGAAAGATATTGATAGCGAAAGAGATTTCAATACAAGGTACTAAGTGAAGATTGATCAAAGCTATAATGGAACAATCATTATTTTGTCACTGATGTCAAACCAACTACTTTCTAGTGAGACAATTGCTAATCTAATTCGAATCCTATTATTTGATTGATTGATGAAAAGGATTTGAAAAGCAAGGATAACAAGAGTACCTAGAGAAAGGTTGAGTTATATGGTGTATAAAAGGAGCTATAAGACCTACTAAGTCTTTGAGGATATAGTGTATTATTTATCTACTTAAGGATATTTGAGAAAAGACAACAAAAAAAATAAGAAAAAAAAATCATCTTCTAAGTCTAACCGAGAAAATAGTGGAAGCTGAGCAAGTCAGTATAGGCCAAGAAGAAAGTTAGTTGTGACCATGAAAATTCACTATGTGCCAAAGAAAGAGAAATCTAGTAGTTCTTAAGTGAAGAAATTTTAGTGTGTGTCGAGCACTACTTAAATTTAGTATATGTAAAAAAACCTAGTGTTGTTTGAGAATACAAATATAGTGATTGTCGAGCAAACATGTCATTGCTGAGTGCCAGTAAAATGAGTTTGATCAAACATGTGAGAAATTGAAGACAAGAATGTTTATTGTTTGAATTATGTAAAGCATGTGGAAGATAAGTATGATGAGCTGGTGGCATAGAAATAAAGATAAACTGTTTGAAGAAAAATTTGAAGAGGATTGTAAGGGAAATTTCTAGAAGGGAACGAAATGGAAAAGAGGGTAGATTCAATGGATCTGAGCTAGCATAAGATAGATGATTGTGGTGAAGTGGGAAAAGATCTAAATTATCTATATAAGGAGATAATAAGCTAGAATAAAAGTTTCATAGTGTGAACTAGAGAGAGACAATACGTCTTGTAGTGTTTCTTCATTTGGTGGATGAAGGAATGAACTTGCAGTTGGCATAGTAAACAAGAAGGCTTCAGGAGGTGAAGGGTGAACAAGAAGTTAGAGAAGTAGGAGATTGAATGCCAAGAAGTATATTATACTAAATAAGAGATCTATAATCTACAAGTGACATTTTTTGTTATTAGATCAAGTCATATGTTACTTGCTAACAACTCTGTTAGTCTGGATAAATCCTTTGGATTAAGGTTGACGTAATAGCCAAGAGTAAGTCCTTTAAAAGGGAAAAATTCTAATGGAATGTTCTAAAGTCCTCTAACAAGGCTCAATCCTAAAAAGGTCATTAAAATTGTTTAATCTAGGTCACATTTAATAGTGTGCACTATAACATTTAATAGGGTTGGCTCCTCGTAGAGCTCACTTCAGAAGAGTGAAAATTTGTAGCATGTCACTAGTGGTTTTTTCCAAATTGGGTTTCCACATAAAATCCTTGTGTCAAATTGTATGAATGATTCTATGGTATTTCATATTTACATTTCTTCAGAGTTCATTTGACCTAGGATAGTAGTATACTATGGTTTGAGATATTGTATGATCATTTTGTGGACATGTATTTATTAAGTATTGAAAAGTGTTATTTTTACATTTGGACCTTGGATAACCAATTCATCTCTCTCTCAGTTATTCTAAAGCATTACAATAGGAAATTATTAGAATTATTTCCCCTATAGTTTAGACTACTAATACCATCCTAATCCTTCTTCTTATGATCATCATTTCAGCCATAAGACTATCTGCTATATCTTCCACTATTCTTATTATCAAACTTCTTGTTAAACTATTCATCAACTCTTACAGAAAACTGGCATGCCTCTATAATACTATTGATTTGGACCAAAGGGTAAAAGCACAAATCTATGTCACTATTTGGGATACCAAAACCTGTTTTGCTCAAATCTCATTTCTCTATCAAAACTCAATTTTTTTCAAAAACTAAAAATACCCTTTTATAGATCTCAGATTCAATATCATCATTATATAACTTTTTGAGTGTTTTGATTAGTTATAATATGTTATAATCTCAAAGTATTATAATTCAATATTTCAACATTTCAGAACATGCTCCTTCAAAAAAGAAAAAAAAATAGCAAATCATATGAAAAAAATTTAAAAATAATATTCATCTCTAGAGGAGAGAATCCTCTTCATGAATATGGAACTTTTTTTCAAGAAGGTATAGATTTGATAGGAAAGTTTTGATGGGAGGAAAAAACTGTTGGATTCTGATAAGGTCAAACTTGAGTATTTATAACAAAGAAAATATACATAAAAAATAATAATTTTTTTTTGTGCACTAGCTATACATGTTATCTATAAGATATTTTCAAATTAGAATTAAAAAAGATGATTTGCATATACTTTTTTTGATGGGAACTACACCCTATATTTTTTATAGTTAAAACAGGGACTTCAAAATAAAATAAAATGAATAGATTCTTACTCAAAAATATTATAAAAATTATAGGCATAAAATTCATCGAATTCTACACATTTCATCAGTTTACATAATCTTCATATTTTAAACACAAATACCATTTTTTGTCACTAATGTTGAACTATCACATTTTGATATCATGTTTCTTTATAAAAGGTGACACTGGTTTGTACTTTTACCCCAAACACATCTCTTCTTGAATACTTGTCCTCAATCCATTAACATAACATGCAACCTTTTTGTTATCAGCTTCTCCATGACTAGTTCTAATGAGAACTCGATAGAACTCCTCATCAAACTTTTGAATAAGTCTTCTTGCTTGCTTCAACCCTTGCATATTGTTTAGTTGATCAACCTAATAATCAATGGGAATGATTTTTTTTTTCAATTTAGTTTTCATTTGATCCCATTTGGTGATTTCTTTTTGCCTCTTCTATTTCTATCTAATTGAATTTCATGCCACCAGATCTTTGCATGTCCCTTCAAATTTTCCTTCGATAACTTGACCCTATCACAATCCTCAATATCTTCATACTATAAGTATTCCTCTAATGCATTGATCCAATTGATCAACTCCTCTAGGTTAAGATTTCCATAAAATGTGGGAACCTAAAACTTAGGCCTTTTCTCAATCTTGGAGATGGACTTGAAAAGTATTTATCATTTTATGTTGAGAACTTCCTATTCTTCAATATTTTTCTCTTCTTTTCCTTCATCCTCACTTTCATCTCTTACAAAAATATTTATACATCTACGCATATGTTTTGCCAATGCTTGCATTTATCTTAGGAGGTCTCTAAAACCCTTAGGTGTAACAACTACAACTCTCCCACTATGCTCTCTTCATGGAGGCATTTTTATCCTTTCATTGAACCCCTAGTGCAAACTAACTCACAATTGGTGATCTATCAACACACTCACCCCAAACTACTATCCTCTAGCAAACTATCTCCTAGTCAACAATCTCTTTACACACTCAAAAACTCTTGCTCTGATGCCACTTGATAAGGGGTTCTCCCTTTAATACAAAAAAAACATAACATAAGTTAAGAAGCAACACAAATTAGGAAGAAAAAAATATGGGCTTCTTATTAGTGCCACAAATATAAAATTATAGAACTTTGAAATACAATATGTCAACCCACACCAGTGCATTCTTTAAAATAATTTACAACACAAAGCTACAAACTATTTGTATCATGTTGAAATGGAAGAAATTTAATGTTAATAGTGTTTAGTCCTTTGAGTAAGTTGTCTGGGATCATATCAAATGCCTTGAATGGGTCTTTGCATGGATTTAGTTATTTTCCCCCTACTATGCTTTTGTCTTTCTATTTCTAGCCTATTTCTAATAGCTTTCTCTTTGAAACTAAGGAATTTGACTTTCATGGTCAAGGTAGACCTTTTATGTCAAGTTTGACATCAACCCTAACCTAGGTGAATGGTGATCTCAACCTTGACCTAGGGAAGGGTTGACCTCATCAGTAATCCAGGTCCATTTTTAAATTTTTGGGAGTTTCAAGAAAATGAGCTTTAAAAAATTTATTTTTTCCACTTCCAAGTTGACTGTTTTGGGTTTTAGAATGGTAGAATCTTAAATTATATTTAATCTAGGGCCACTTCTAGGGGTTAAGGTTAAATGGGATTTAATGCTCCCATGTTGACCTTCTCTAGGAGTTAGTGCCCTAGATCTCTATATAAGGAAGCCTTCTTCCCTCATTTTGAGATCCATATATTTTTCATGAGTGCATACACTATCTATGAGAAAATTTATTATCCACCTACTGTGAATTGAAGATATACTACTTTTAGTTTATGGCAATTGATAAGGGAAGTACTATACATAGTTCATAAATTATTTGGGGTTTAGGGCATTGCTAATGGCTAATATTCACCAATTGGCTATTGTTTATATTCATTAATTTATGGCTGATATATTGTAACTAATTTAACTCTAGAGTGGCAAAAATACTTGTATAAAAGGGATTAGGGTTAGGGATTGTCTCATAAGGTGTGATATTAAAATTTTTTCTTACGATGGTATTGAGTTGTAAGGGATTACACATTGTAAGAAAGTTGTAATAACTGGATCATAATAATATTGGACTTGTTGTTTGGTGTGTTGGCTTGATTTTTGTAGAATAAAATTTTCCCCAATTTAGGTGCAAAAGGTCAAAATTGACTCCATTATTAGAAACTAGGTCTTCTAAGTTCTTTTCTTGAGCAACCTTTGAAAATCATTTCTAAACCCTAGGTCTCATTTTGTTTTGAATTTCATTTGGGCGAGAACCTTTTAAAAAATATACGACTATTCCTTGAAAAGTCCAAATCTTTTGCACCCCATATGACCTGTTGCTTCTTAATGTATACTATCCAATAAAAACAAGATCAATAGTCATTTAATTGCCACTATCAAAAGATGCAAGCATTTTATCCAACATGACATGGTGACTGCCATGAAACTGAGCAACGGTGTCGAGAAAGTGGAGGCACAGTGACTAGAAAGAGTTTTGCATTAGAATTTTCATCACATGCACTTTGTCAATGTTGTTAGAGCTGAAAAGGGAACCAAGTATCACTGAAGGCAAAAGAAGTCACCGGAATATAGTTTCTCTAATGGGTCACTATGTCATTGTTGCAAAAACTAAGCACCCTGCTAGTAGTGACATAGCACCTAGTTGGGAAATACATGTCACGATGGCTTCCAAACTTCTCGGTGATCATAAAGAATTCCAAGTGGTGTGGTGAGTAATGATTTTATTTTTATGTCATAAGCATTAATGAGGGTGATTATGAATTGACTTTCCTTTCTATTTCAGGCACCAAGTTTTGATAAGACACTGAAGGTCACTATGTCACTGTCAAGAAATTTGTGATCTTCGACATTAGCAACATAGCACCTTAATGCAAAGTAATAATGTAGTAACATTTTAAGAAGGTGGGTCCCAGACACATGCTCCATCATATATTAGTTATGGGACATAGTGGCATCTAGTGGAATATATGTATCCACATGGAAAAATGAAGGCACCAGAGGTCGCTATGTCGCTATCGTGAAAATTATGCATCTCGCCATTAGTGACATAGTGCCCAACCATGAAATGAACACATGGTGGGACCCAAGCAATGTGGCAATATGGCTAGGATTAGAATATGGTTTTATATGCTAGTTGTACAGGATATCCTCATGTCATCAATAACCTGGACCCATGCCCCACTCGTAAGTCAGATAAAGGACTTTGATCATTCGATCAAGCTCAGATTGATGGATGTCACTACATCGCTATGGAAATATGTGAAATTTTTACTCTATGCAACATAGTGATAAGATGACCCACCACATCTTATCTAATTCATGCAGTTTCCTCACTCTAAGATCGATCTCAAATCTACAACCATTGCTATCTCACAGGGATGAGTCGTGTGAAGGTTATGAACAACAAGATAGTGACTAAGGGCCCACCATATTTATCTTAAGTAATGCATCAAATTTCCTTCACATGATCAATGCAAATTAATGATTATTGCTACCTTGCTATAGCAAGGTGCACACTCTTTATGTATAGTGAGGTTGCGACTCCATGACATGTGTCCTCATTCATCAGTGGGTCCAGATTGAAATGACAACAATGAAGGAACTATACACATGGAAAAGTCTCATTGGGTTGACTACCAACATGTCAAGTGGAATGTGAGTCATTTTTTCCTGCATCATTGGATCATAGGATTTTTTGAAAATCAACTATGTAAATTTGAATGTAGAAGGTGGTGCAACTCTGTGCATTTATGAGGAATGAAAGCTTTGTGTGCAAAAGAAAAATAGAGTATAATATAGAAGATTTTATTAGTTCCATCTCACACAAACAAATATTTCAAGCTTTTCCTAAGTAGAAGCCATTACTGAGAAGGTTGTGTTGAAATTGACAAGGACATGAAGAAGAATTCCATTATTCATGAAGATATTGCAGGATTATAAAGAGGACCAAACAAAGAATCAAGTAAGTACAAACACTATAATCTTTGTAGTGTCTTAGTTTCTACAAATTATAATCAAAGATACCTCCAAACAAGGTGTTTTCTAGTTAGGAGAATTATTTGGATAGGAATGTCCATGATGATTTTCTTGAGTCACTCCCTAACTCCACTATTGAAACTATACAAGTTAAAAAGCTTACTTCATTAAACCCTAGGTTGAGAATAGACGATGGATTGTATGACAAGGGGAATTGGGTCTAGGATGTTAATACCTCTCAAATTGGTCTAGATTTGTTTAAGAAATGGTTTTTAGAGAGGAACGTGTTTGCCCTACATCCCAATATATAGAATTTTGATTTAGGTAAATTAGTAGTTCCTCATATTTTTATGCATTATGATCTTCTTGAAGTTGTGGCAAAGAACTAAGACCAAGCCATTAGAGTAGTGAGAAGAACTAATAGTGAGGTCCTAATTACAGTTAGCATAGATGAAATTAGGGAAGTTTTTGGTTTAGGGCCTCTCACTGATTATCATGTGCCCATTGATTTGAAAGGGTTAGAAAAGGAATGCATGTCCAAGAAGGATGCCACTAGGCAAGGTGCATTGAAGGCACACATAAGTAAAATTCAAACTCTGCCAGTGATAGCAATAGCCTCAAGGGAACCTTTCAAGAGGGCATACTTCAATAGCAGGGTTATGGAGATTTATAAGATCTTGTGCAAAGTTTTTAGGAGAGATAAAAAGGGGTTTATGCCTGTAGATTTTATGTACATGGTTATTCAGATTTAATCTTTTGGTGTGAACATAATTTTTTATTTTGCTTCTTACTTAGTTGAGGAAATTCACAATGGACTAATTGGGATTTCTAATGGTAAGGTGGAAAAAAATTTTGGCCATTGTTCTTTGTTGATGCACATGTTTTTGTTTAAGTGAGCAACATATTTTGGTAAAGAAATGAAGTTAAATAGAGAAGAGAATGGAGAAGCATTGCTAGTCTAGTTATGGAGTGTAGATATGACTTGGGATGAAGAGAAGGCTACCTTTGTTAGGTCTAATAGGTATTTTAATTCCAAGTTGAGATGCCTCTTATGGAGTGACAATCCTAGAATCCCTAAGGTACTCATGGGTCTCATTAGGCCCATGGACAATCCCAATAGTTTGAAAGTTTCAAATAATTAGGGAGATGTCATCCCATACTCTATTTCTACTGTATTTAGAATTTATGGTTTTAGGAGCACTCCCCATTTTTTACCTTACCAAGTGCTATTAAAAGTAGGAGTAGTAGAATTCTTGTGGTAGCTGGGAGGATTAGAGGAAACTTTCTTGTTAAAAAGATCAAGATTGTCAATCTTCCCCACTGGGACAGTGGCCCATAATTTTGTAATCACAAAAGCGGGTTAGCTTTCTTTGAACAAGATTTTGGATCCTTATAAGATGGCTATTTCTCACCCTCACTTTTGTGATTCTAAGAGATTTTATCATTTGGCTCTAAGACATAGAATTAAGCTTGTTAAAATTGAGCATGAATTTTATTTTCCTAAAGACATAATAAGGAATGGATACTCCTTGCAAGAATAGAAGACTAGAAAGGAAAAGTGGAGAATTTTCTCCAAAGTTTTGGATTTCATTCATTGCTTTGATGTAGATTATAGTCCTTTGGATAATGTTGTTACAAATGTAGATAAGATAAATAAACTTATGAATACCTTCCCTAAAATAATGGAGACAATGAATGAAAAGAAGCAATTCTTTATTAAAATTTCCCTAGATAAGGCCAGAGAAGTAATGAGAAGACTGGGTTTTACTCCCAATATAGGGGTAGATCAATTAACTATCCACCAGTGATGTCTTGGAAGAGAGGCCTCCTGAGCCCTCCCTTAAAAGGAAACAAATAATAAGGGAAGAGGATCCTCATGTTCAGGAATACTTACCCTCATAGACTCCTATGAGAATTGAGTAAGAGAAGCTCACTGAAGATAAAATTGAACAAATGGGATCCCAAGGGGGAGATTTTGTTACACAATTAGAAATAGATGAAGGAAATCCCCAGGAGCTTCCTATGTCAAGTTTTGAGTTGACTATTATAGATTACAAAGGAAGGGAATTAGACATTGTATTGAAACAAGCTAGTCAACAATTCCCATCAGATGATAACTTTGTCAAATCTAGGGCCTTTAGCCAATTTGCATGGAGAACCAACATGGGAAAATTTGAAGAGAAATGCAACAGGATGAGAATAGAGCATCCTAAGGTAGAGGAGGCAACCCTACAAAATTAAATTAAGGAACAAATGATTCAAGAGTTCCAAAACATAACCCCTGAAGAGGGGAGGCAAATGGTAAAGGCCTCAAATATATTATTGTTTCCCAATTGGGATATTGCTGATGCATTAATTTTTAATTCTATTTGAAATAAGTTGGATGTACAAGACCAAAATAAGAAAGACTTCTAGGGAACTACTTTTAGTGAAAACCAGGCTGCCTTGGTCATTTGGTCATTGAGGAGAGGATCAAGAGAAACCACATCACAACCAGACCATTTTGGTTTGATGGGAAGTATTGTTGTAAGAAGAGTGACTGATACTTGTCATGTGCAAGTTGCACATTGGAATGTAGATTCATATCAATATGTTTTAGCCACTACTAAAAAGGAAGAAAAGGGCCATGTTTGAATTACAAAATAAGTATGAAACAATTTCAGAAGCATAAAACAAAGAATTTCAAAAGAGGATTGAAATGGAGAATAAAATTATGGGAAGGTCTGCCAGGCCAAAAATAACATATCCTCGCCCTCTACTGGAGCCTTTTAAATCCAGTCCTCTTATAGAAATGCCAGACACCCCACAGAGGCCTCAATATTATATTATGTTTTTCCTAGAAGTTAGGAGTGATTGTAATTGTTGTATTTCCCTAGAATAGGGTGGTGAATCAGTGAAGGTTTTGTACGTAGTCCTAATTTAATAAATAGTGAGTATGGCTAACAAAAGGAAAAACACAAAAGCCAATCATGATGTACCTATGTATACTAACATACCTTAGGGTGGTAGGAAGAATCCAAATAAGAAGAAGGCATACACAAATCCCACTTGGAAACCATGAGGTAGTGTATTAGTTAATTCTTAGTACCAGCCACTGATAGGGAGAGAGTCTTCTTCACTCAGTTTTGAATTAGAAACCATAAGACTCTGAGGAGGAATATTTAGTATGCCATTACTAGATGAAAGAACATACTAGGACAAAGATATGTCACCAGTAGGGAATAGGTCCCCTAGACTAGATCTGACAGCTGTGATGAATCATAGGTTAGGACTCAAAAGTTCATTTGAAGATCCCTTTAATCCTAGAGAAATCCCACACATGGAACCCAGTCTTATAGATCTAGATGACCCTATTGATTCAAAAGCTACTTCTACAAATCTTAAAGAATTGGAATTAGAGATAGGATTTTTGAAGAAATGGGTTGCTGAGGAAGAAGCTAAGCATATCCATCTAGAGAAAGAAAAAGAACAAGTTACCCTAGATGCCATTGTTGAAAGAGATACTCTACTTAGAAAGATGGATGGTTTAAAAGAATAGAACAAGAAGCTAATAGAGAGGACCTTAGTCCTTCATGCTGATGTATTTGGAGATGTAGATACTCTAAGATCTAAGGTTATAGAATAAGAAAAACTCCTAAGCTAGAAACAAGAACTTGTCATCACTTAAGTTCAAGGTTATAAGCCTATTCAAGCGGAATCTATAGAACCTACTATGAAAGTTATTGATAAGAGTAAAGGTAAAGCCTTAGGAGTCCAAATAAATGAACCAATAGCTTTAGTAAGCAAACCCATAAATCCTCCCATGTCAAAATTGGATCTAGATTTGGACAAGGCTAGGAAGGAGAAAGAATATCTTGCAAAAGAACTTGAAAAGGTTGAGAATGAAGTCCAAGCCATAGAAACTAGGAGAAAAATCCAATTCATAAAGTCAAATTCTGCATTGGCTTCATGGCCAAATTTGTCTCTCCCAAATGCAAGTCCTATTCTAGTTTTTGGTCCATTAATCTCAATTTAGGGAGTATCTTAGATTACTCCAGCATTATCATCCACTATTAGTACTCAAATTCCTCTAGGCCAACCTCAACAATCTCAGAGTTTTGTTCTTAACCAAGATAATATAGCAAGTACCTCAAATATTTCTAGTTTTTAGAAGAAACCTATCTACATGAAAAAATATAGACAAATGTCATTTGTAGGTATTCCTAGTGCCCCACATCCTATATCTTTTGACTTGAGAGACAAAGTTGTCAAGTTCTCTAAGAATAATGTTGTTACTAGTGAAGAGAATTAAAGAGTTTTTATAGATATGCTAAATGACTTTGATGTTGAACATGAGGATGTAGTGATAAAGTTTTTTGTTTATTCCTTGACTGAAGATGCAAGGGATTGGTTGAGAAGATTACCTGATAATAATATTAGTTCATGGAGTGATTTGGAGAGTCTATTCAAGGAACAAGATGGATATAACACTAGTGCAAGATTTATGTTGAATGATTATAATAACATTAAGAAAAACCCTAATGAATCTACCTTTGATTTCAACGTAAGATTCCAAAAGGGTATGTTCAAATTGTTCCAAGTTATGAGGCTAAATAAGGATGTTTTTCGTACAACTTATTTTAATGCTTTTGATAGCAAGATGGCCTACCAACTAAGGGATAAGGATTTGAAAACTTTGAGAGATGCTTACAATATTGCAGTTAATATTGAGAATAATAGGACAACATATGGACAGATCGGTAGGAGAGATGATCCAAAGTTGTTTAATCCTAAGACTAACAACAAAAGGGATGCCGATAAAACTCTTATTGGAAAGAAAACTAAAGAGCCAACAACAAGCCAGGTATTGGACTTGTTGAAGAAGATGAGCCCAACTACTTTTAGTACATATAGGCCAAATGTTGGTGAGAAAGCCCTTGTGAATAACAACAATTTCAATAGACAACCTAGAATGTAGAATTATCCCTATACCACTCAATGGAAGGATGGTAATTCAATTCCTCACCAAGCCCAAAATGTGAGTGAAAATAGTATACCAGATCCTTTACAAAAAAAAATTGTTAATATGAATGATGTACCATGGTGTATTATTTTCTAGTCACGTCACTTCTCAGAATATTGTGCTATTGCTTAGTCCTTTGTTTTAGACCTAGTACACAAAATGATGAAGAGGAAGAAGAAAAAAGCCATGATGATGTGAGTTGTAATATGGTGAGCATGCACAATGAAAACCTAGATTCTAATTTCGAAGAAATGGAGAGTGATCTTGAGGATAAGGAGGGGTATCATGAAGATCAGGTATGTGCTACATCTTCTTAGGTTGGTCATGTGAGCTAGAGAATTCCTTATAAAGAGGAAATTCATAGGATCACTGTAGAGATGATTTCTCAAGTACATAGTAATTACAATTTGAGAAACTAAACAATAAAAAATGATGTTGGGAAGCCTTTTGGTATATTCATAAAACATATTACATATAAGATGAAAGATGAAGATAAGAGGGCTAATGTAGGGACAGTTAAGATTAAAGACATCAAAGCTAAGAAATGGGAACCCAAGAAGAAAATTTAGTTCCAAACAAATAAAACTACAAAAGCAATTATTCAAGAAAAATGATCAGGGTCTAATACTCCTAAGAAAATAATAGAACCTACTATTCAAAAGGCTCTTACTCTAGGTATGATTATGAAACCCAGTATATCTGATCCTATTGACATGATATCCATGTTATCCCAAATTACTATCAAAGTGACCTTATCAGAATTGTTTAGAATTGAAGAACATAAGAGAAAAACTTTGTCATGACCTTAGAAGGGATAGGAGATAATAACAAAAACATAGAACAAAATTCCATTCAATAGATCCCATTGGTAATAGAAGATAGTAGTATTATGTCTCAAATTTTCCAAATGTTCTTGGATGATTCATTAGTAGAATATGTAAAAGATATTGACCAATTCTTTCTTAGCCTAATTATGAAAGGGAAAATTGTAAATAATTGCATGATAGATTCAGGAGCTTCTAAGAAAATTATGCCATTCAAAGTAATGGAATCCCTAGGGTTGAAAGTAGAAACTAAGAAAGGCAGATGTAGGGGCATGGATTTTAGGGAAGTTCTAGTCATAGGTACTATAAATGCTTTACCATTTAAGTTAGCTGCATACCTTGAGGTAGAGTTAACCATATTAGTCCTTGTAGTTGATATTACTCCACATTATGGGATGTTGCTCTCTAGAAAGTGGAGTGCTACTATGGGAGGTAATCTACAATGTGACCTAACCTATGCAACTTTTCACATAGGAGATAAGGCTATTAAGGTAAATAGGGAGCCAAGGGTCAGTCATATCTTGGGGGAAGAAATTGATAAAGATGCCACTTGCTTTTTAGATACTGGTGTGAATGCATTCAGAGCTGAGTTGATTATTCAAGAAGTTGAAAAGTTACCTGTTGTGATTGAGCATGAGGTTGAGTGTTGTTCATATTCACCATTACTATGGACCATGTTCTTTGATGGGGCTAGCTCTAAATAAGGTTTAGGGGTAGGGGTAGTTTTTGTTTCTCCAAAGAAAAACACTTTTAGATATTCCTTTACATTGAATTTTTCATGTAGTAACAATATAGCTAAATATGAAGCCTTGTTGTTAAGGTTGAAAGTTGCTACCCAACATCAGATTAAAAAGTTGCAGGTTATAGGTGACTCTGAATTGATTATCTCATAGATAAAGGGAAAATATGCTTCTAAGAATAGAAGGTTAAAATAGTATAGAAATGCTATTTGGGATCAGATTGAATTTTTTGATGTATTTGGTATATCATGGAGAGATAGAACTCAAAATAACATGGTAGTTTAAAACATCATTTACAACTCCTTCGGGAACTTATTTGTATGTAAGAATGCCATTTGGATTGATTAATGCTAGTGCCACTTCCCAAAGAGCCATGGATGTGGATTTTCGTGACTACATCAACAAGTTCATGGTTGTATATCAAGATGACCTCATAGCTTATTCCAAAAAGGCTGAAGACCACTGTAAGAATTTGGAGAATTTTTTTATTAAAGCATTGGAATATGGAGTGTCATTAAACCCTAAGAAATGTGCATTTTGGGTAACTAGAGGAAAGTTATTGGGACATATAGTATCAAAGGATGGCGTGAAGATAGATCCTAAGAGAGTAGCAGCCATTGATAAGGTCACTAAACCAAAGAATGTGAAAAGAATTCAATCTTTCTTTGGGTAAGTTAATTTTCTAAGGAGATTTGTTATTAACTTTGCTGAGATTAGTAGACCTATCTTAAAAATGCTCCAAAAAGGAGCCACTATAAATTGGAATGGTAAACCTTCATAGGCATTTTAGGATATTAAAATTTCCATAAAGAATGCCCTAGTCTCGAGGACTCCTGACTACACAAAGCCAATGCACATATTTTCTTGTGCATCTTTCCACAACATAGCCTCAGTTCTATTGCAAAAGAATGATGAAGGATATGAACAACCAATAGAATTTTTTAGTAAGTCAATATAGCCAACTAAGTTAAAGTATGAGATAAATGAAAAAAAAGCATATACTTTGGTAAAGGATGTCAAAGATTTTAGATGTTACCTAGTAGGTGCTATTGGCATTGCATTTGTGCCTAATGCTACTGTAAAGGACATTTTTTTTCAACAAGAAGTATCAGGAAGAAAGTGTAGGTGGATCAATAGGATCCAAGAGTTTAACATTGAGATATAGATAAAAAAATTGGTAAGAGGTCAAGGTTTAGCTAAACTCATGGTTCAATCTGATTTGGATGCTAATCAGATAAATATGGTGATAGATGACCATAGATCTGATTTATGCGACATGGATTACTGTGATTGGTATGTTGATGTGATTCGTTATCTACAACACATGGAAGCTCCATCCCACTTGATTGAAAATGAGGAGAGGAACCACTAAATTGCAAGATATCAGGTACATAATTGTCAAGGGTAGTTTGTGATGGAGAAATTTTGAGGGAATATTACTAAAATGTGTTGATTAAGAAAAGGCTAAAGAAGTCCAGAGTGAAATGCATGCTGGAGTGTGGGGGGGATATTATATGGCCAAAACCACTATGTACAAGGTAATGAGAGCTAGATTCTGGTGGCCATCCCCTTTTAAAGATGCTCAAATCATGGTTAGGAAATCTGACTCTTGTCAAAGGTTTGCTAGAAAACTAAAATTCTCAGGTAATACCACATTAAATCTAGTTGAGGTTCAAGCACCATTTTAGCAATGGGGTATAGATTTCATAGGTGATATTTCTCCTATATCTAGCACTGTATATTCCTAGATTTTAGTTGCTATTGACTACTTTACAAAGTGGGTAGAAGCTATCCCTACAAGAAATGCAACTAGTAAAGTTGTCAACAATTTTTTGTTAAATAACATTATTTCCAGGTTTGGTTTTCCTCAAAAAATTGTAATAGACAATGCAATGTGCTTTAGGTCTGAGGAATTCATAAAATTCTATGACAAATATGGAATCTCAAAATCAACATCCTCCCCATATTATCCATAAGGAAAAGGATAGAATGAATCCACAAATAAAAGTCTATTAAAAGTCATCAAGAGGTCCTTGGATGATAACAAGAAGGCATGGGATTCCAAGTTGCAGTTAGCAATATCGGCTGACAGAGTAACTGTGAAGAAATCCATTAGAGTGGCCCATTTTGATCTGGTATATGAAATTTAGGCAAGGATGCCTTAGAATAACTTGATGAGACTATAAAATTACATCCAGTTGTATGATGAAGATATTACAGATGATATGGCAAGAAAGGCTGGATGAGCTTGTAGGGTTAACATAAACAAGAAGAGAAGCATTAGTCAGAAACAAAAAGTTGCAATTACAAATTAAAATACTATATGACAAAAGGGCAGTAAGCAAAAAGTTTGAAGATGGAGATTTAGTCCTTAGGTGGAATGCCAAAATTGAGGATAAAGGATAACATGGTAAGTTTGATCCTATTTGGCTAGGTCCTTATTTAATTAAAAATTCATGGGGAGAAGACTCTTATATCCTCAAAGATTTGTTAGACAATATTCTTGAATTGCCGATTCATGGATAGTTCTTGAAGAGATACTTTTCCTAAGGTATCTATTTTCCATGAATAGTAATTTTAGGATTTCTTGTTCCTTTGTAAATTTTGTGTATAATGTAAATCCATGCAAATATCCCTGTGTAGTTGTGTTCCCCATTTCTATTGTTTTGTTCCTATGCTCTCTGAAGAAGTTGTCATTTTAAAATCAGGTATGTGGTCTGCTTAACCATAGATTCTAAATTCTTGTATAGACTTAGGTAGCTTATCATCCCCAGATAGAGCCACTATTGGCCTAATTTTCATAGAATAAAATTTTCCCCAATTTTGGTGCAAAAGGTTAGAATTGACTCCATTATTAGAAACTAGGGTTTCTAAGTTCTTGTCTTGAAAAACCTTTGAAAACCCTTG
Source organism: Cupressus sempervirens (assembly GCA_028749045.1). Lineage (NCBI taxonomy): Eukaryota > Viridiplantae > Streptophyta > Pinopsida > Cupressales > Cupressaceae > Cupressus > Cupressus sempervirens. The sequence goes on along the minus strand of CM053783.1, from coordinate 742,566,508 downwards.
CTTAACCCTAGGTCTCATTTTTATTTGAATTTCATTTAGGCGCGAACCTTTTAAAAAATATACAAATATTCCTTGAAAAGTTCAAATCTTTCATGCCCCCTATGACCTTTTCCCTCTTAATGTATACCATCCAATCAAAATAAGATCAATGATCGTCTCATTGTTGCTATCAAAAGATGCAAGTATTTTATCCAACGTGACATGGAAACTGTCATGAAACTGAGCAGCAATGTTGAGAAAGTGGAGGCACAATGACCAGAAAGAGTTTTACATTAGAAGTTTCAATCATGTGCACTTTGTCAGTGCTATTAGAGCTGGAAATGGAACCAACTATTAGTGAACAAAAAAGAAGTCACTAGAATATAGTTTCTTTGATGGGTTGCTATGTCACTATTGAAAAACTAAGCACCCCGCTGGTAGTGACATAGCACCTAGCCAAGAAATAAATGTCATGATGGCTTCTAAACTTCTCGGTGATCATAAAGAGTTCCAAGTGGCATGATGAGTAATGATTTTATTATTATGTCAGAAGCATTAATGAGGGAGATTATGAATTTTCTTTCCTTTCTCTTTTCAATGCCAAGTTTTGATAAGACACCAGAGGTCGCTATGTTGCTGTCAGGAAATTTATGATCTTCACCATTAGTGACATAGCACCTTGACAAAAAGTAACAATGTAGTAACATTTTAAGAAGGTGGGTCCCAGACACATGATCCATCAGATATTAGTTACAGGACATGATGGCATCTAGTGGGATACACATATGCATCGGGAAAAATAAAGGCACTAGAGGTCACTATGTTACTGTTGTGTAAATATGGCATCTTGACATTAGTGACATAGTGCCCATCCATGAAATGAACACATTGTGGGACCTAAGAAATGTGGCAATATGACGAGGATAAGAATATGAATTTATATGCTAGTTGTATAGGATATCCTCACGTCATCAATAACCTAGACCCACGCCTCACTCATAAGTCAGATAAAGGATTTTGATCATTTGATCAAGCTTAGATTGATGGATGTCACTACATTGCTATTGAAAGATGTGAACATTTTACTCTATGTGACATAGAAACTAGGGTACCCACCACATCTTATGTAATTCATGTAGTTTTCTTGCCCTTAGATTGATCTCAAATCTATGGCCATCACTATCTCACTATGTTGAGTTGCTCGAAGGTTATGAATAGTGACATAGCGATTAAGGGCCTAGCATATTTATCTTAAGTAATGCATGAAATGTCCTCCACATGATCAATGTAGAATCAATGATTATTGCTACCTCACTATAGCAAGGTGCTCACTCTTTATGTGTAGTGAGGTAGTGACTCGACTGCATGTGTCCTCAGTGATCAGTGCGTCAAGACTGAAATGCAAAAAATGAAGGAACTATACACATGGTGAAGTATCATTGGGTTGACTACCAACATGTCAAGTGGAATGCAAGTCATCTTTGCCTACATTCTTGCATCATAGGATTTTCAAAAATCAATGGTGTAAATTTGAATGTAGAAGCTGGTGCCACTTTGTGTATTTATGAGGAATGAAAGCTTCATGTGTGAAACAAAGACAAAGTATAATACAAAATATTTTCTCAATTCCATCTCATGCGAACAAAGATTTCAAGTCTTTTCGTAAGAAAAAGCTAGTACTAAGAAGGTTGTGTTGAGCTTGACAAGAGCGTGAAGCCGAATTCCATTATTCATAAAGATATTGTAGGATTATAGAGAGGAATGAAAAAAGAACCAAGTAAGTACATACACTATAATCTCTCTAGTGTCTTACATACACTATAATCTCTCTAGTGTCTTAGTTTCTACAAATTAAAATCAAAGATCCCTCCAAAGAAGGTATTTTCTGGTTAGGAGAATTATTTGGATAGGAATGTCCATGATGATTTTCTTGAGTTGCTCCCTAACTCCAGTATTAGAACTCTACTAGCAATAATAGTAGCTTTAGTGGAACCTTTTAAGAGGGCATACTTCAATAGCATGGCTATGGAGATTTATAGGACCCTGTGTAAAGTTTTTGGGATAGATGAGGAGGAGTTTATGCCTATGGATTTTATGTACATAGTTATTCAGATTTCATTTTTTGGTGTGGACATAATTTTTTATTTTTATTCTTACTTAGCTAAGGAAATTTACAATGGACTAATTGGGATTGCTAAGGGCAAGGTGGAAAAAACTTGTTGTGATTATTCTTTGTTGATGCACATGTTTTTGTTTAAGGGAGCAACATATTTTGGTAAAGAAATGAAGTTGAATAGAGAAGAGAATTGAGAAGCATTGCCTATCCAACCATGGAGTGTAGATATGACTTGGGATGCTGAGAAGGCTAGCTTTGTCAGGTTTGATAGGTATTTTGCCTCCAAGCTAAGATGCCTCTTATTGAGTGACAATCCTAGAATCCCTAAGGCACTCATGGGTCTGATTAGGCCTATGGACAATCCCAGTTGTTTGAAAGTTTCAAATAATTGGGGAGATGTCATCCCATACTCTATTTCTACTATATTTAGAATTTATGGTTTTAGGGGCACTCCCCATGTGTTACCTTACCAAGTGAAATTAAAAGTAGGAGTAGTAGAATTCTTGTGGTAGCTCTGGGAGGACTAGAGGAAACTTTTTTGTTATAAAGATCAAGAGGGTCAATCTTCCCCACTTGCACAGTGGCCTATCATTTTGTAATAAAAAAAGGGGGTTGGCTTTCTCTAAACAAGATTTTGGATCCTTATAAGATGGCTATTTCTCACCCTTATTTTTGTGATACTGAGGGATTTTATCATTTGGCTCTAAGAAATAAAATTGAGTTTGCTAAAATTGAGCATGGATTCTATTTTCTTGAAGACATAATAAGGAATGAATACTCCTTGCAAGAACAACAGACTAGAAAGGAGAAGTGGAGAGTTTTCTCCAAAGCTTTGGATTTCATTTGTTGTTTTGATGTAGATTATAGTCCTTTGGAAAATTTTCTTACAAATGTAGATAAGATAAATAAACTTATGAATACCTTCCCTAAAATAATGGAGACAATGAATGAAAAGAAGCAATTCTTTATTAAATTTTACCCAAATAAGTCCAGGGAAGTAATGAGAAGATTGGGTTTTACTCCCAATATAGGGGTAGGTCAATTAACTATCCAGAAAAGGCTAGGTCATGCTATTATTCAAAATAAAAGGACCACTATGGACAAAGGCAAGCAAATAATTGAGTCCACTAGTGATTTCTTGGAAGAGAGGCTTCCTAAGCCCTCCATTAAAAGACAAAAAATAATAAGGGAAGAGGATCCTCATGTTGAGGAATACTCACCCTCACAGATTCCTATGAGAATTAAGGAAGAGCAACTCATTGAAGAGAAAATTGAACAAATGGGATCCCAAGGGGAAGTTTTTGTTACACAACAAGAAATAGATGAAGGAAATCCCTAGGAGCGTCCTATGCCATGTTTTGAGTTGACTATTACAGATTATAGAGGAAGGCAATTAGACCCTGTATTGGAACAAGCTATTCAACATTTCCTATCAGATGATAAATTTGTCAAATCTAGGGCCTTTAGCCAATTTTCCTTGAGAATCAACATGAGAAAATTTGAAGAGAAATGCAACATGTTGAGAATAGAGCATCCTAAGCTGGAGGAGGCAGCCCTACAGAATCAAATAAAGGAACAAATGATTTGAGAGTTTCCAAAACATAACCCCTGAAGAGGGGAGGAAAATGTTAAAGGCTTCAAATATATTATTGTTGCCCAATTGGGATATTGCTGATGCATTAATTTTTAATTCTATTTCAAATAAGTATGATTTGCAAGACCAAAATAAGAAAGACTTCTAGGGCACTACTTTTAGTGAAGACCGGGCTACCTTGGTCATCTAGTCATTGAGGAGAGGATCAAGAGGCACCTCATCACAACCAAATGATTCTGGTTTGATGGGAAGTGTTGTTGTAAGAAGAGTGGTTGATGCTTCTAATGTGCAAGCTACACATTGGAATGTAGATTCATCTCAATTTGTTTTGGCCACTACTAAAAAGGAAGAAAGGGCCATGTTTGAATAAAAAAATAAGTATAAAATAGTTTTAGAAGCATACAACAAAGAAGTTCCAAAGAGGATTGAATATGGGAATAAAATTATGGGAAGGTCTACTATACCAAAAATAACATATCCTCACCCTCTAGTGGAGCATTTTAAATATACTCCTCTTATAGAAATGCCAGACACCCCACAGAGGCTTCCATATTATACAACAAAAGATTTTGAGGAAGAAAAATGTAAACTCTGGGCATTACATTTCGAGATGGAAGTGAAATATGAGGATAAACTTAGGAAGGTTCTAATGTACCTAGTAGATAAAATTGAATGGCCCTTATTTTATGATCAGTTGGCAAAATTAATAAGTATATTGGAGGAATTGAAAACCATGATGAAGCCCTGAAGCCTATTTTTAATAACTAGGGAAAGAAAAAGAAAGAAATTACCTTTTTATGTTATTCTATTATAAGCTCTTCCCATGACCATATTGGAAAGACATATGTTATTGCTAATGATTTGTCAGATTTTGATAATAGAAGAGTTGCTTTGCAACTAAAGGTTGTTTCTTATTCAAGCAAATACAATAATAAAAAATGTGATTTTTTTCCTCATGCCTTGGATAGAAAGAATAAATTGAAGAATAAATATGAATGCGCTAAGGAATTGGATGACCTATTCTATTTGAGGATGAATAAGGTTCTAACTGAAAAAGGACATGCTTGGTGGGCCACCACGAAAGAGGAATTGGTGAAATTCAAGTTATTTTTTGATTCTTTAACATAAGAATTTGTTAGTATTGATAATAAGCCAGAGTGTATACTTAAGAAGAAAAATTATATTCTACAATTCAACTGGCCAGATGATGCACAATTTAACACATGGATGGTAGATATTGCTTCTGATGAGCAGTTTGAAGAGGTTGAAATAGATAATGATGTGGTACATGAGGATGAGGTGTAGATTATTGACACAACAACACCAGATGCAAAAGATGAGGAAGATGAAGGCCAAAAATTGGTTCCAGCTATAGACTAAGAGGCCCAAGATGTGGACATGATAGAAGACCAATCAAGGGCAAACGTGGTTTTGTTAGTACAAGATGAAGATAGTGAAAACCCACAGGTTGAGATTAATCTACAATCATTAGAAAAAATTTCATTATTGGTGGGCATAGCAAGTGTATATGCAGAAGAATTAGAATATCAACCAATTAGAAAATTAATAGTATAAAAGGATGTGACAGAAAGGGACTCACAAAAAGAATGTTTGATGTATAAATCTTTCTGTTACTCACAATTTTGTCTTTTTGTGATAGGTCTATGTAAATATCTCTTGTAATAGACACCTTTTAGTTCTCTATGCCTGAAGATTTTTGCATCTCACATTATAGAAGTGAGATTCTAGGGCTAGAGAAGGGTCTAGTTCTTAATGCATTTTAGTATTAAACTTAGGATGTTTTTGGTCCAGTCTTTGAGCAACTTTATGATATGTCTTCTCTGCATATTTTCTGAGAATACATCAATATAGAATGATCTTTGTGTCTCTTTCTAAAGTCATTCTAAGTTTGTGCAATTGTATACAACATTCAAAGAAATTAATAAAAATTTTAAGTTGTCCCCATATCAAGTTCTTTCTAAATTTTGTCTCCTTTATTGTTACCTGGTCATTTTGAGATTGTGTGAGTAAAGCTGGTGTAGTTGAATGGAATTCATTTAGGTTGTATGCCTATTCATTATAGCTATTAATTCAATGAATTAAGTAAATTTTTTGATGAATTTGATGAGATTTCTATGGTAATAGAAAGGATGTCTATAAGGATGAATTCAAGTGAGAATTGCTGATAATATTTGTTGTAAGGCAACAAATCAGATCCATAAATTTGCAGTAGGCTCTGAATCCCAATGGAATAGGCACTGATCTAATTTATCCAATCTATAGATAGATATATAATAAATGAGTATCAAGTCTAAAGTCATAATCAATTTTACTTTCTTTTTATGAAGATTTTCAAAAATGGTCAGTACTTGTTTGCATGGAATGTTCTAGATTTAGTCAGCCACTATTGCTGAGAATACTTGCAAATCTATAGAAGAATTTATGACCAAATCATGTATAAGGGATGTATTTTTTCAAAATTAGGTATGTGTGAGGATTGAGGATGAAAATAAAAATGAAATTAATATAGTTCTCATACGACAACAGTCAGATTGAGTCATCCCTTAGGTATACCCACCTTCGTGCTGTAGAGCCTAAAGAGTACAAAACCACTTGTGGTTTTGTTGAAGTTGGTTCCAATTGGTTTAAATACATAATTGTTGATAGGAAATAGCTAACCCTTAGATTGTGTAAGTATTATCTACTTGCTATTGAGCCTTTGTTGTTCAATAGTTTTAAAACACAAACATGGTGGCTGTAGCCCAAGGTTTGGGTGAACCATGTAAAATTTTGGTGTCTTGTGTTCTCTTCTATGTCATCTATTGCTTTCTAATATTCTTTATATTTCCATTTAATTTTTATTTATGTCCATGGTTAAATCTTGAGAAGCGGTATTAGAGGCAATTTTTTTTCAGTTATCCTTTGTAGGAAAGTCTCACAATTGAGTGAGAGCAATGGAAGACAAGGGTAAGCTGAGGGTTGACAAGTTTAATGGACAAAACTTTTAGTTATGGAAGATGAAAATGGAAGACTATCTTTATCAAAATGATTTATGAGAAATGATGAATGGGATCTTTTAGATAGAAAGGAACTTGGAAGAATACAATTATGCCTGGCACCATCGGTGGTATTTAATACTACAAAAGAGGAGACGATGAAGGAGTTGATGGAAACCCTAGTGAAATTGTATGAAAAGCCCTCCACTTCAAATAATGTATTTCTCATGAAGCATTTATTTAATATGAAAATGGTAGAAGGTGGATCTGTTGTAGATCATTTAAATGTGTTTAATACTGTTACTAGTCAGTTATCTTCTATGGGTAATAATTTTGATGAAGAAACTAGGGCTCTCCTGATTTTCTATTTTTTCCCTGAAAGATGGAATGGCTTGGTAATGATTGTGAGCAATTTTATTTTTTGACCTAATACCCTAAAATATGATGATATGATCAGTGTTATTTTGAGTGAGGAAATTCATAAGAAAACCTCAAGTGGATCTACATCTAGAAGTGCTTTGAACACACAAAGTCAAGGCAGAACAACTAAGAGATGAAGTAATTATAGAAATCATGGGAAATCAAGAAGAAAGTCAAAAGGGAAGAGGTTTCAATTGAGGGGACCAAATGACTATTGGTACTATCAAAAATTGAGGCATAAAAAGAAAGATTCCTAGACTTGAAAGAAAAATGAAGGAGAAAAAGAAGATGGAGACAAGAAGGAAAATGTGGCAAGTAAAAAATCTGAAGAGAATGCTTTGCTTCTATCATTAGAAAGTGTTGATGATTCATGGGTTTTAGTTTCTGGTGCTTCATTTCATTCTACACCTCATAGATATTATTTCATTGATTATGTCCAATTGGATTTTGGGCTTTTTTATTTTTGGGATAATGAACCCTATTAGATTTTTGGAAAGGGAAAAGTTAAGATTAAGTTGTCAAATTAGAATAATTGGCTACTACATGAGGTAAGATCTATTCCAAGGCTTAGTACGAATTTAATTTCAGCAAGGCAACTTAGTGATGAGGGTTATTTAGTTAATTTTAATGATAAAAATTGGAAGGTTTCAAAAGGTTACCTGGTAGTATCAAAAGGTGTGAAAGAAGGAACCTTATATCTTTGTATAGGTCATATTGTTCCTTTTGCTTTAATTTTTTTAGAGAAAAATGAATGTTTAGAAACAGTTGTTGTAGTTGAGAAGGGAGAACAAATAGTTGTTGTAGATCCTAATACAACACTATGGCACACCAGACTTGGGCACATGAGTGAGAAAGGTATCAAATTAATTCTTTTAAAGAAAGATTTTCCAAGTTTGAAATGTATTAATATGGATTTCTTTGAAAGTTGTGTGTATGGAAAACAAAAGAGAGTGATTTTTGTGAAGACTGTGAAAGAAAATAAAAGGGAGAAATTAGATCTTGTGCATACAAATGTATGGGGACTAGCTTAGGTATCTTCCCTTGGTGGCTCTCATTATTATGCTACCTTTATTGATGATGCAACTAGAAAAGTATGGGTTAATTTCCTTAAACATAAATATGATGTATTTCAAATTTTTAAGAAATGAAAATGCTTGGTTAAAAATCAGATTGGTATGAAATTAAAATGTCTTACATCTGATAATGGTGGTGAGTATTATAGTCATGAATTTGAAGATTATTCCTCTAGTAATAGTATTCATAGATACAAAACTATTCCAAGGACTCCATAGGAAAATGGAGTGGTTGAACCTATGAAGAGAACTATAATGGAGTGTGCAAGGAGCATGAGGTTGCATGCTAGGTTTCCCTTAAACATGTGGGTGGAGGATATCAATATTATTGTATATTTGATTAATAGAGGTCCCTCTACTCCTTTGGGTTTTGGTATTCTAGAGGAAGCATGGGTTGGTAAGAAGGTGAGTTATTCTTTTCTCAAAACCTTTGATTGTGAAGCATTTGATGATATAGATTATGAAAATAGAACCAAGTTGGAAGATAAGTAAAAGAAATGTTTATTTTTTAGATATGGTATTGATGAATTTAGTTATAGGCTTTGGGATTTTGAAAATCATAAAACTATAAGAAGTAGGAATGTCATATTCAATGAGAAACTGTTGTACAAAGATCTGTTGCAGCAACATGAGAAGAAATAAGATGATTATGTAGTGTTGGATGATACTCCAAAAGATGATGTTCCAAAAATTTCTCATGATGTGCAACAACCACAACAACAAATACCACACACCAGTGAATGTTAGATAGTTAGCAAGGCTAAGTAGACCTCTAGAAAGATTTTCTCCTTCCTTGTATTCTATTTTACTAATTGATGTTGGTGGACCTGAATGTTATGATGAAATTGTGCAAGTGGATACTAAGATTCAGTGGGAGTCTATAATGAAAGATGAAATGGAATCTTTGCTGAATAATAAGCCATAGGATTTATGCAAGTTTCCTAAAGGTAAAAAGGCTTTACAGAATAAATGGGTTTATAGGTTAAAAGAAGAGGATGGAGGAAAGAAAATATTTAAAGGTAGGTTAGTGGTAAAAGGATTTACATAGAAAAAGTGCATTCGATTTGATGAGATATTCTCTCTTGTTGTTAAAATGATTTCTATCTATACTATTTTAAGTATTGTGGCTATTGAAAATTTTCACTTGGAGTAGATTGATGTTAAAACAACCTTCCTTCATGGTGATTTGGATGAAGAGATATATGGCTCAGCCATAGAGATTTGAGGTCAAAGATAAGGAGAACTTAGTGTACAGATTGAAGAATAGTTTATATGGTAGGTGTCATTTGCAATGGTATCTAAAATTTGATAGTTTTATGCATGAACATGGATATAGTAGGTGTCATTTGGATCATTGTATTTATTTTAATAGGTTGGATGATAACAACTACATTATTTTATGTTTATATGTTGATGATATGCTTGTAGCTGGGTCTAACATGGATCACATTAAGGGATAAAAACACAAGTTAGCACATGCATTTTCTATGAAGGATTTGGGGGAAACAAATCAAATCCTTGGTATGAATATTTGTAGAGATAGGAAGAATAGGAAGGTGTTGCAACATTACTCTATGGAGAATGTTAAAGCTATTAGGACACCTTTATCTTGTCATTTGAAGTTGACTAAGGAGATGTGTGAAAAGACACAAGAAAATGAGGATAAGATGTCTAAGGTACCTTATGCTTCAACTGTAGGAAACTTGATGTATAGTATGGTATGTTCAAGGCTAGATATTACACATGCAGTAGGAGTTGTTAGCAGGTATATGAGTCATCTAGGAATTTGAGCATTCAAATGCAGTTAGATGGATTCTTAGATATTTGAGAGGAACATCTAGTAAGTGTTTAGACTTTGGGGGCTCTACTACTAATTTATAGGGCTACGCTGACTTAAATTTGGTAGGGGATATTGATACCATATGAAGTACTATAGGTTATGTATTTACTGTTGGTGGGGCAACAATGAGCTGAGTTTCTCACTTATAGGAGGTTAATGCTTTATCCACTATAGAGGAAGAGTATGTTGCTACAACAAAGGTAGCCAAGGAGATGATATGGATTAATTTTTTCTTGAAAGAATTAGGACTCCCTTAGATGGATAATTATTTGTATATAGATAGTTAGAGTGACATTCATCTTGCAAAGAATTTATCTCTGCATTCAAAGACAAAACACATTTAGTTGCAGTACCATTTCATTAGATCAGTTTTGGATGATGGATAGTTAAATCTAGATAAGATACATATAGATGACAATTCAAAAGATATGTTTACAAAGGTAGTAACAAGGGAGTCTAAGCTGAATTCCTCTTTAGCTTCAGTTGGTTTTCTAGACTAAATAGGAATAAAAGAACAACAAAGTTCAGGGTGGTTTGATCTAGTGGGAGCCCCACGTGGTAGTGGTATTGCTATAGGATTAGTCTCCAAGTGGGAGATTATTGTCTAGTGTGGAGTGTGATTAGTCCCCAAGTTGGATACTGTTAGCTTGTGGTGACTGATCAGGGGAAGTATTGTACATACTTCTTAAATTCTTTGGGGTTTGGGGCATCACCCTAAAAAAGCTTTTGGGCTACTATTCACCAATGGTGGGCTACTATATGCCAATTGTTTATATTCATCAATTTATGGCTGACATGTTGTAACTAATTTTAACTCTAAAGCGACAAAAATGCTTTTATAAAAGGGCTTAGGGTTAGGGATTGTCTCATAAGGTTTGATGCAAAAAATTGGTTCTTGTGGCAGTATCGAGTTGTAAGGGATTATGGATTATAATAAGGTTGTAATCACTTGATCATTATAATATTGGACTTGATGTTTGGTGGAAATAGCCTAGGGTTTGGGTGAGCCATGTTAAATCTTGGTGTCTTTTGTTCTTTTTATGTGATCTATTATTTTCTAATATTGTTTATAATTTTATGTAATTGTTATTTCTATCTATGGTTAAATCCTAACAACTATCTATCAAGAATTCAAGCATTCAAGTGGTCAAGCATCCAATTCATCAAGGATGTCTATTGTTAGCCATTAAAGGATTCAATCTCTATGGAGCCCTCTTGTTGAAGATTTCTCCATCCACATTCATTCAAGCTTTCTTCTATACAAAGATACTTTCAAGATTGGTGTTGATGACTTAATGTCATTGATTTGAGACATCCTACAGACATTTCTACATTCATTTGGAGCATTCATACTTGTGGATTCAAGGATTCGAATCATCCACAAGGATTTCAATATAAGTAAGGTGAATAGTTTCATTTACTTGATTTATACATATTACAATTTCAATTAAATTTCAAGGTTAATTCCAAATTGGGGTTTGAAAAAGGAAAACCCCCATACAAAAAAAAAAAAAAACCATTTTTCTTGCAAATACAAGTGTGGAACAACAAATTGAAGAGTAGAATTGGATACTCATTTTTTTGAACTTGTAGGATCCATGAATAGAAATTTTATTGGAAAAATGTAGGTCAAGGTCAAATTTTTGAGGTACAATTGTGCCCTAGGGTAAGATTGTGCCCCACTATTAGGGTCAAGGTCAACCTCCTCTCAAAAGGACAATTTTTTTATGGGCTTTCTCCATCTCAACATTTCTAGTCCAAAACAAGTTGCATAGATCCTCAAAACTATGCATTGACACTAGAAATCAATATTTTCTAGAATTATTCTACTTCAAGCTTAGCATTTGTCTTTTGTATTTTTAAGATTTAAGAATATACTTCTCAAATAGGAAGATCATTGGACATCTTTTCTCTTCATTTTCTATTATATGATCCATTTATGCATTGATCACTCTCTTGTGCTTAATAAATTTCAATCATTCCTATTGGAAATTAGGGTTGAGGACAGGCACTATTTTCACCCTATTTATTTTGGAAAACTTGACATGCTTACCCTCTTTTATTTTGTGGAATTAGATGTCATATTATCTTTTGTTGTGTTAAATTTCATTTCATATATGTTAGATATTTTCTTGCATTAAGATTAGATTTAGTTTATGCTTTTGCATTTTAAAATTCAACAATACAAAAAAATTGTAAAATTTCTTTCAAAATACAAAAATATTTATGATTTATTTTTTCTTAGTTGAGTTCATTTACATTGCATTGTTTTATGAGCTTTATTACTTCTAGTCCTACTTCTAAACTTAGGGTTAGACATAGTCATAGACTTATGGGTGCCTTTGAGCCCTAGTCTTCTTCTCCTTTCCTTAAGATTATAGATGAGACTTTGATTTTTCTTGATTCTAATCCTATTATGGAGAAAAAATCTTCTCACTCATCTCATGATGAGGATGAATCTTTAAGAGTTCCTCTTGAATAAGTCCAATAAATTTCAAGTGAATTGGATAAAATTGGTAATTGGCTTCTTCCTCAAAACCATAATCAAGGTTCTATTCTAGATATTGAGGCTCTTGAGAAAGTTCTTCATCATAGTGACCAAGGTGTTAATATTTTGCATGGTATTTCTAATCTTATGCATTCCAATGTTAAACCTTTAGCTCAAGCAGCTCAAGATTTAGCATTGTTTCCTCCTATCACTATTGTAGATTCTTCTTCTATTCCTCTTCCTAGTGTTCCTATTTATACTCCTTTCATGACTGTGATGGTTCCCTCTATCTCTATGAGTGTTCCTCATGTGTCCCTCTCTACGTCACAACCTTCTTATCATATTGTTTCTTTTACTTATTCTTCTCCTATACCAACTATAGTTCATAGTATTCCTCTAGTTATGTCTTCTTTTCCTGTAGCTTCGTACACTTAACCTAGTGTTTCTAATGTTTCTAGTTCTCCTATTTCTTCTAATGATTCTATAATTATCAGTTTGGCTCAAACTGTGCCATCTTTACAACAACAACTTGCATCCTTGACCTTAAACAAGTTTAGTAATCCTACGTATGACATGGGAAGTCCTTTGTCCTAGGATATTATTCGTACTCCCATTCCTCATCAAGCCAATATTCCTCATCTTGACAATTATAATGGTAAGGGAGATCCTATTCATCATGTTAGAATATTTCAAATCCTTTGTAGTGATTATGCTCATGATCATACAATTTTAGCTCAATTGTTTGCTCAAAATTTTCATGAAAAGGCCTTACAATGGTTTTGTTCCTTGACACCGTATACTATTAATTCATTTCCTTAAATTTCCAAAGCTTTTATTTAGTAATTCCAAAACAACATTGTGCCACAGGTGTCTTTGACTAGTTTGATGCATTGTAAACAAATTTCTAAAGAAAAATTGACTAAGTTTATTAGTAGATTTAATCATTTGCATGCTCAAATTTCCTATGCCATTCTTGATATTGATATTCAGTGTATGTTTATTTCAAATTTTCAAAAGGATATTAGAGATACTATGTTTCTTACTAAAATTACTTTTTTTTCAAGAAATTTGTGCAATGCTTCATCATTATCAATTACAAGAGAGACAATTTGAGAGCACCACTCCAATGGCTCCTATTCAAGTTGATAAAAGTGATTTTGCTCCTAATCCAAATAAATTTCAAAATCTCAATAAATTTTTAAAAGTAAATAAACAAACAAATATAGTTGCTGATCAAGTTCTTGTTGCCTGTCATAATGCCACTTCTGCAACTACTACTTTTTGATTAAACTGTACATTTACTCCTCTCTTTGAAAATTTACATTCTATTATGAATAGGTGTTGTTAACTACTAATATGATTACTTTACCTCCTATTTGACCTCTTTTACCTACTACAATGGTATCCAAGTCTTTTTGTTAATATCATCACGTGAATGTTCATGATACTCAAAAAATGTTATTATTTAAAAAATAAGTTTCAAGAATTAATTGATTCTAATGCTTTATCTATTGATAATTTTGATGGTAGGGGGAATATGTCTATTTCTCCTCCTAACCAAAATCTACAAATCTATATGAATCCTTTACCTACACATGATAGTAATACTATTGCTCAACCATCTTCTATGGATATTGTGTATAATTCAAATATGGATGTTTTTAATCATGTGGTTAATCAAGTAGAGCATGTGGTTCAATTTGCATCTCCACCTCAGTCTCAATCTTCACTTCCATCTCAAGTTTCAACTTTACCTCAACCTAAATTGAACTACTCCACTAATATAATAAAGATGAGGGGGGTGGTGGGGGGCGGGTGAATCAATTTTCCAACTATCATAAAAAAAATTAACCCTAAACAAAATTAACCATATGATTAATATATATAGAAACCACAACAAGATATTCATTCACAATTAACACTAGATATGTTAACTAGGGAAACCCTTGATGAGAGGCAAAAGCCCGGTGGGGATGATACCCACAAGATGATGTACTAATATGAATATTACATGTTAGAGGATAGACCCAGTTAAGAGTGTGTTACAACATTAAGTACATATGAGTCCCTGATAGGAGACTTTGAATCCCTTTTAGGAGATTCCAACCGTGTTAGGATTTTTTGGAAGACAGCTAGACAAACTTCCCAAACAACTTCAAGGTTAATATCAAAGACCCCAATATACAAATTATCTCTATATTATTCCTTGTAGAATAATAGAAATAAAATGTACATCCCTTCTCTATCTCTATCCTTTCAACCAGACTTTTCCTCCTTCAGATCTTGTAACTAGATCTCACATTACCCATCCAATGATCCCTTGGATCACTTTGACACATTTAATAAGCATTCGGCTCCTTCTTGTGCTATGCACTAAGACACTGTATTCCACTTGATCCTCTAAATCCAAGTCCAATTTACAAAAAATGAAAACATCTTTACTTTATATGATATCTTCATAATGATTCCTTAAGTCAGCCTTGAGGCTTTCTCAATTGTATAAAATAATATAATTAATTAATTAACAATTTTAATAATGTATTGTTGTCTCACATTCTATACAAAACTTTACACCTATGAAACCATATCTTGCACACACATAGACATGACCACATCACCATCCTCTATCAATAGTATTTGTGCATCATCTTCATTACATCTCAGATGAAAGATAGTGATAGATCATTAGAACTCTATTTTCCAATGCTTTGTTTCTACACTGCTTCTAGTAAAATAAGTGTAACTTCTATACAACATCAAATTAGACTTATTACTTTGAATAATTTCATTAGGAAAACCTTAGGAACATGTCCTCCACTACACATCACTTGAAGCTTCCTCAAATTCTGTGCACATTAAGAACACTATCTACTATTCTTCTAGTCTTAACAAAATTATTGCTATGTTTACATCAATCACAAATACAATCATGAATGCAAGTTATTAATACTCTCAATGCTTATGATATTCTGCCAATGTAGTATCGTCAACATTCATGCTAAAAATCTCATTCTTTGGCATTGATGAAAATGTAAATGAAAAATATCTAAGTTCTAAGAATATCAAATTATACTATGTTGCTATCATCTTCTCAAATCCTCTTCATCAATCTGGAACCTTCTAGAATGTTATACTTTTTTTCTTTTTCTTTTATGATCGACAATAGTTATTTACAATAATTTTTGGATGCATTTGTGTACTTACACATCCTTCTGCACACTTACCTATTCTTCTATGCACTTAGATGAATCTTTCTAAATCTCCCTATATAGATAACTTTCCCCCATTTTCATCTCAATAGGTTCTTCTCTTCTCATTGTTTATTTACATTCACTCAATATGTTTTCATGTACAATCTCTCATCCACTGACATAAATGTCAAAGGTGTCAGTCATAATACCAATTGTTAATTAGCTACAAAAATTATCAACTAGCTTGAGTTTCCAAAGACACTATTCAATACCAAATACAAATTACCAAGAGTCCTTTTTGACTTAGTATATATCAAATACTCCCACATAGTGAAAGCATCAACATTCAGTCTAGTCTAACCATAGTGCTCTATACCACTAGACTAATGCACTCCTTGCATCAACTACTTTGAAGTAGGTAGGGGTATAACCCTTGGCATACCTCTTAGGTATTCAAAAGTATCTTTATGAAAAGGCTTTGTAAATATATTGGTAACCTGCTCTTTAGTGCTTACATACTCAAAACTTATTTCCTTCTTTACTACCTTTTCTCTTAAAACATGATACTTTATGGATATGCGCTTTATCTTAGAATGCAATATTGGATTCTTTGAAATACTTACTATACTTGTGTTATCACAATAAATGATAACATCTTCTATAAACTCAATTCCAATATCTTTCAACATTTGTTTCATCCACATAACTTCATTATAGTTATTTTCTAGTACAACATACTCTACCTCAGTTGTACTCTAAGATATGCAGTTCTATTTCTTGCTCAATCAAGAGATCAATCTTTCTCCAAGAAAGAATGCTCCATCACTAGTACTCTTTTTGTCATCTATACTTCCCGCCCAATCTGCATCAGTATATGCATACAAGGTGAAATAACTTAATTTATCATACCATATTTCATAATCAAATGTACCTTCAAATATTCAAATATCCTTTTTATTGTGGCATAATGATACTCTTTATGATCAACCTAACATCATTCTACAATCTTAACTGCATTTTCTATATCTGGTCTAGTGTGAGTCATATGTTGCAATTCTCCAACAATAGTACTATACTTTTTCTTCTCAACTATAGGTGTCTCATCTTTACTAGATAACTTGTGACTAGTTACCATGCATGTACCAATAGGTTTGTAACTTTCCAAACCAGATCTTTTCAACAAATCTTTCAGATACTTAGTTTGTGAAATAAATATCCCATCTTTGTCCTACACAATCTACAATCCTAGAAAAAACTTCATTTCTCCTATCATACTCAATTCAAATTCATTTTTCATCTATTTAGAAAACCTAAATCACTTTCTTCACCATTTCCTCTAAATATTAAATGTCATCCTCAAATATTACAATGATAACTAGAATATCATTAGTTTTCCTCAAATATAAATTACCATTTTTTGTACCTTCGATAAATCCAAGCTTTGACAAATACTTGTCCAACCTTTCATACTAGGTTCTAGGTGCTTACTTTAGACCATACAGTGCTTTCTTTAATTTTCATACAAAATCTTTATGTTCTATTATTGGGAATCCATCAAGCTCCTCAATATAGACTTGTTCTTCAAGTTCTCCATTAAGAAAAGCTGACTTGACATACATCTGATAAACGTTAAAATTTGTGCTTGTTGCATAAGAAAAGAACATCATTATTGCTTCCATTCTTTCTATGAGTAACTTTTGAAAACAAGTCTAGCCTTGTTTCTCACAAATTCTCCTTGCTCATTCATCTTATTTCGACATACCCACTTGGTTCCTATCACATTCTTATCTTTAGGTCTATGAACTAATTCCCCTATCTCATTCTTCACAATATGATCTAATTCTTCTTTCATAGCTAGCATCTAGTGATCATTCTTATATGGTACACATCTATGCTCTTAGGTTCCATTTGTTAAATTAGGAAGAATTCCCCATTCACTTTGTTCCTTGTCATCAAACCTTTATCCTTTCTCCCAATTATCTACTCTAGAGGTTGAATCTTTATCATTTTTCTATTTGAAGTAGGAGTTGACATTTCAACTCTGATCTCTTCCCTAGATTTAGATGTCTATTCTATCAAAATTAAAATAGTAAAGGTAAACTTTGGGGGGGGGGGGGGGGGGGGGTGAACTGGTAGTTTAAACTTGGAGCCATAAAGCCTTTCACCACACATCCATCTCATACATGTACTACGTAATTTGAAATTTCATGTAAAGCATGTACATCTAAAACATGTAACCAAGTAAACATTCACACACATATAACACTAGATATGATCACCTAGAAACCCTCCAATTAGAAGGTAAAATTGGGGTGGGGATAACACCCACAAATCTTCACTACTATAGTAATAAAGTGTATCCAATGAAGGTTACAATGTTTTGATCATGAGACATGATCTACCCTATGAAAGGTCTGGCTTGTTAAAGGCTTACAAAGACTGTTAGGTCCCACCCTGTTAAAGAATTTCAACACCCTATTAGAAGTCTACATAGTGAAAGGAATTTAACTCACAATTAAGTAAGCACCCTATCAAAGGATTTCAATACAACTTGTTAGGACTAATCTATTAAGAGATTTGATTGATTCACCTACTACAATGACTCTACAATGATCTTGCAGTTAGCAGTTCCTTGCCTGATGATAGATCACCTCTAAAGTGATGTAATCTCGATCCTTCTTGATTAGATATCTCTCTGCTGTATGCTCTTCCCTTCCTCTATTTTTCTCTAACTAATTCTGCAATGCAATCTCAAATCATAACTCCTCAGCCACCATGAATGCTCTTGTTTGCACATGCAAACTTCTCTATACTCTCCTTCAACACTCTAGCTAGATTAGGTTTTTTCCTCCTTAAGAAGACTTAGTTGACTTTGGGTTAGGTATGAATCAACAACTCTGATTCATCCATTTTTCTACTTAGACCTTCCCTTTTTTTGATTGGCTACATGTAATTTCATTGGGAATCCAACATAAGATTCATTCATATCTCCAAAATATCGTAATTCATCCTTAAGTCATCTCAATTTTTTTTTACATAGTTGATTTTGACATTACAAATAATTATAACAAAATTTTCTCACTTGACATTTGAACTCTCTGATGCTTGACATATACTAATTTATATACTGAGACTCAACATCTTTATTGCTCAACATGCATTGCTTGCTCGGCTCCTGAATCACTTAGCATACACTGTCTACTCAAAAATTGAGTGACTTAGCACATGAGTGGATCAACACTCATTATAGACTCAACATGTACAATTCATTCAGCATAAACTAAGTAAATGACTTAAGTGTGTGGACACTAATTTGTCAAAACAAATCTAAGATCAACAATCTACCCCTTTGACATGAGTGTTAAAAACACTTCAGTATGCATTAATATCCTTAATATTATGAGCATAACATATCACTAACTCGACTTATGTATAAAACTTAAAAATTTTGTAACAACTTGTATATCTTAAAATTTGATAACTCCTCCTGAGTTGACAGGCTTGTTCTATAACTAAAATCTTGTACTCCTATTGAGTAAATGTGTCTCATCTGATACACTTTGACTTCATACTATTTTCTACTTTCTCTCCCTTAGCTTAACTATCTATTCTCTATCCCTTTTCTTATTCTCCCCCATTCTTCTTTATCTCTTCTCCATCTCTCCCAAAATCTATATCTCCCCTTTTATATCTCGTATCTTTATTTCGCCTCCTTTTTCATACTCTCCCCCTTTTTTGACACTTATGTCAATCGACTATACACTTATAATGTGTTTGTCCAAAAATGATTTATGGACATCTAGGATTATCTTGAGAGAAACATCCCAATTCTCACACGCTACATCCAAAGACTTGATTTGGATGGCAAGCTCGACAACAAGGTGGACTAGGCCATCTAATGTTTAAAGATTTGGGTCTTTATTCATAAGGGTTTCAACATAACCTAGTTCCTTGTGTAAAATTTCCATATCTAGGCTTAATATTGTCTAGCTGCTAATCAGTTTGGTCCTTATTTTGCCCTAGTCTACTGAAAATGTAGCTAACCGACTCTATGTTTGTAATAATGTTCTAAAGTGCTTCTCACTTTGAGCTAGTGTTAGAGGTAGTTTTAAACCTTATGAAGCAATCTGACTTTCCAAACTCAAATTTTTTTTTCTAGTCTCTTGTGTGAAGAGCCTTGGATTGCATAATTTTGTGTACAATGAGAAGATATTCTCAAGTACATTCTTCACATCGTTAACCTTAGTTTCCAGTGCAACTTTTGTTAGTACTATGTCATCTAATATTTTCTCATTTACTTTATGCTGAAATTCCTTTTCTGACCTTTTGAATAATTTTTCATTTGTGTCTAGGTCTACATCACTAATTTTCTCTACTATGTTTTTTAATTGTTCAATCAGTGGCTTGGTCTCATCTGGAGTTGGTAGACTAAATGCATCTAAAAAGATGTCTTTGATATCTTGCAATGCTTTCTTCTACCTATGCTCCCTTTTAAGTATTTCCTAATGCTTGTTTCTTTCTAGGGCTTCCTAAGGTATGCCCATTTGCTCAATAGGCATGGTAATATAATCGTATTTTGGTAACACAATTTATTCATCAAACCTCACATCTCCATATTGTATCACTTCTTCAAGCTTTGATGAGATTGGGCTCAACATTGAGATCTGCAATGGTATTGCATCTATGCTCGACTTTTGAAGAGTACAACTTGAAGGAGTGCCAGATACTGGTAAGGTTACTAAGGCTTGAATTATTGTTTGTTCCTTCATCTATGGTGTCATCTCCGTCTCTTTGGGATTTTACTTAACTTCTAAAATGACTTGTGATGCACCTTGTACTTGTGTTATAGGTGTAGATAGGACTAGTTGACCTGTTTGACTTTGTTCTTTAGTAATGACTTATGTTTCCACTATGTCCTTTCTAATTGTATCAACCTTTTTAGATGTAGCTTCTAGTATTTTGTCCAAAGGTTGTATATTAGTGACCTGAGGGATAATAGTAGGTGGTTATTGTGGATTCACCTTTTCCATTTCAGTATTAATTAGTGTCTTCTACAATTCATCCACACTCACCAATATAGGA
This sequence comes from Cupressus sempervirens, assembly GCA_028749045.1. Lineage (NCBI taxonomy): Eukaryota > Viridiplantae > Streptophyta > Pinopsida > Cupressales > Cupressaceae > Cupressus > Cupressus sempervirens. Next base: position 742,545,729 of record CM053783.1, on the reverse strand, counting down.
TTATCACAAAGTTTTTCCTATAATTTCGACTAATTGAGTAACTTCTTGAGATCTTCCTTTGTAAGGGGATTAATTTTTTGAGTTGTGGCATTAGAAACATCATTAATTGTTAGTATTTCAATAGTTACACTTGTTACATGTGGAGGGATGACATTAGGCAATTGTCTATTTGGTATACTCTATTCTTCTTGTTGTTCTACCTCAGCTATTGGCTTGTCATTTATTTGCAATTATGTCCCTCTTGTTGGAAATATTTAAGATATGATAGGTTACTGAGAGGTGTTGGAGTTGAGGAAAGCCAACTCTGAAGACGCCAAGATCACCTGCATGCGAACCTGTCAAAGAGAAGCCATAGAAGGGGAGGAGCATGGAGCACGGGCAAAAACCCTAAACGGACATGAGAGCCAAAAATGCAAACACAATAAGAAATGTATTTACAATAAGAAATGGCTTTCGATGTGAAAATACAATGAGGAGAGCTCGAATATAAAGAGCTCATGGAAGCTTGTAGAACAAGCTAGAAGATAAGTGTGACAACTAGAAGGGAACAAACTCCCGTGTTGTCACCAACTAACCACTACATGCATTAAATATGAAATATTAAATAAATGCACGACCTAAGTAAACTTAAGCAATAGAATAAATAATTAAATATTAATTATTTACTCTAACACCCCCCCTTAAGTGCAACTTAGGGAAATGCCTTAAGCTCACAAAGCTAAGATGAAATGCATAATGGGTCCCGGCAACGAGGCCATTTTAGGTACCCAAGTACAAGGCAAGAAAAATGCAACCTTTGTAAATGGGGAAAGAGAAAAAACCACATGGGAAAAAGCCTCCCCTAAAAAGAGGTAAGAACCCAGTGAAGAGCTGAAGAAGTCTCCAACTAGGGAAATTGTCCCCTAAAACAGGAACAAGGAATGATCATGAAGAAGCAGCATCACTGAAGCATGAAGAAGTCGCAAATCTGTCAAACTGCTGATCTGAAAAAAACCTTCATGGAAGAAGAAGGCACGAACCGAGCATGTCTATATGGTAGATGATCCATCTCACCAAAATGCATAGGTAGCCAGCCACTGCAATCGCCTTGTATGTAGGATCAACCACTGAATACATAGTTCACACTATCGAACCATCAAACCATGGATGCATTAGAACACAGCATAATCCCCCCTTAATGCAGACGGGGTGTGATGACAGGCAACTGAGAAGGTGAGCCAAAATCTCCTGCAAACGAACCAAGAACGAGGAAAGAGGAAAAGAGGTACAGACACTGATAAAGACACGGTCTAACTGACTCTGCATGGGGCTAATGTCGTGGAAGGGACACTCACTTGACAAAGGGAGAATGCCTAAAACAGCAAACAAATAATCCCCCCCATGGTGCTTTATGAAATAGTGCAAGTACACCTGACTCAAAACAACGTTCATGACTCCCAGAATGAAAAAGTGACAATTTATCTCAGTGCAAAAATGAAAAATGCTTCAAAAAGATAGCTACAATGATCAGAACTGAAAAAGAGCTGAACCAAAAGATAGTACAGCCGAAAAGAAAGCAAACCATGCCAGGAAAACGATCCTCGGGCCTAAAACACTCAAAATATTCACCATAGAGAAAAAATGCCAAAACTATGATAGAAAGAGCAGAGGCCAAAAACAAAGAAAAAGGACTATATTTCTGAAAAGAACACAGAACCAGCTTTCCAAAAATATAAAGTTTTCAAAAAATAGGCATGGGACGCAAAAGATAGGCATGCCGGAGTCAAAAACAGGACTTCGGACTTCAACAGAAAAAAAAGGCAATAAAAATGCATCAAAACCAAAAAATACCTGCACCAAAATCTCCGTCTCGGAACCAGCTTTTTGGCGCTTCTTTCGGATCGGAAAAATACCTCCGTATGCAAGAGTTATGGCCAAAAAACCACAAGTAGGTCCAAAAGAGAACTTGAAGGAGAGTGCAAGCAAGGTTGATGACATAGGGATGATGTCATGCTGACGTCAGCAGATCCTGCGATTTAAATTGACAGCCCGTCAGCCGTCGCAGCAAAAAAGAGAGCCATGTGGCATAGCCACGTGGCAGCTGACGTGGCAAGGGTGACGTGGCGGGTCCATGTGGCAATGTGCCACGTGGCGCCCATGCCACATGTCACCCCCGCTGGTGCTGAGTCAGCAAACCCTGCAGATGTGGTGCGAGGCGGCGGAGCTGGGAGGAGCCGCCGACAGAGGTGGCCGCAGGGCGGCGGAGCAGGGAGGAGCCGCCAGCGGAGGGCGGCGGATGGGCGGCGGCCGGGAGGAGGCCGGGCAGCGGTGGAGCGCGGGCGGTGCTGCCTGCTGCGGCCACTGTGGGCGGCGCGTAGGTGGCGCGGCGGTGGCCCGGCGGCGGCGCTGCCGGAAATGTATTTTTTTTTTTAAAAAAATCCGCGCTGCGTCCGTACAATCCATACGGCAGACTCCTAGAGGCCTCAAAAAATCGCCAAAATTGCCCTGTCTCCAAAAATGACAAATTTTATATGAATCCTGACTGCAAACGGCCTTCCAGATCCAATGGTGATGTACGTTCGGGCCCAAAGTGCTCCGTAGAATTGCTGATCCCCTAATTTGAAGAAAAAATGCACAAACAAACTAGGGTTTGTGACTTCAAATAACGGCTTCAAAATTTTTTCAACAAAGCTGCAGCAGGAAGGCTCTGATACCATGTTGGAGTTGAGGAAAGCCAACTCCGAAGACACCAAGAATACCTGCATGCGAACCTATCAAAGAGAAGCCATAGAAGGGGAGGAGCATGGAGCACGGGCAAAAACCCTAAACGGACATGAGAGCCAAAAATGCAAACACAATAAGAAATGTATTTACAATAAGAAATGGCTTTCGATGTGAAAATACAATGAGGAGAGCTCGAATATAAAGAGCTCATGGAAGCTTGTAGAACAAGCTAGAAGATAAGTGTGACAACTAGAAAGGAACAAACTCCCGTGTTGTCACCAACTAACCACTACATGCATTAAATATGAAATATTAAATAAATGCATGACCTAAGTAAACTTAAGCAATAGAATAAATAATTAAATATTAATTATTTACTCTAACAAGAGGGGAGGGGTGAATCCATAACTTCAAAAGTTTAAACAATTCAACACTTCAACCATATATACTATTCACCATTCATTCATCTAATCTACTGCATATATGAGAAATCAAACATCCATAACACATGTACATAGTCATTTGGTAACCCAAAAACCTTCCAAATAGAAAGTAAAACTGGGGTGGGGATGATACCCACAAAAGTTTGTTATTGCAGTATGAAGTTGGCTTGTTAAGGCTTACATTGACCAATTCTAGTGATCTGCCCTATTAGGAGCACAAAGGACTGCTAGGTCCACCGTGTTAGAGGATTTTACAAACATACACTGAAGTATGCACTCTTTTAGGAGATTTATACAAAGACTGTTAAGTCTACCTTGTTAAAGGATTTACAAAACTAATTCACCTATTAGAATGAAATAGTGGATCTACTTACAACTAGATTTCTAATTAGATCCTTGAAGTATAGATCACCTATTGCGACTGATGAATCTTAACTGCTCCTTGTAGACCTTGCTGAATAGTTTTTTCTACTGCTAATTCACATTTATTCACCTCAAAATATTACATTTCCATCTTGATACTTCTTTTCATGCATACATTGTAAATGATATAATATATTACATATATACCATTCCAATAATTACAATTGCAAGGTTGGCCAAAACACAATTGAACAAAATATTACTGAGTCGGCCAAATAGTAGAAAACTTGAGTTTTTCAAGTTGACTTGGTAACCTTCTAATACTCAACATTCACTACATTACTCGACATCTTCATGCATTTGGTAGAAGTGAAGGCTCAGTCCATACTAATCATGCAACATATCTTGGAACTCGGTAACCATTGGAGACTCGGTAGATATAGTATCACTTGGTAAAAATTGAATCCTTCATTTACCTTGCTTTCACTCAGTAAAAACTACACTTTCATTACTTGGTAAACACTAGGCTTCCATCACTCGGTAAACACTATGAAGCTCGGCGAACACTATATGCTTAGTAGATACTATTGGGTTGCACACCCACTCGGTAGCTTCATGAATGCTCTGTATGAACTGCTTGACTGCACACTCGCTCAGTAGCTTCAGAAATACTTGGTATGAACTACTTAAGTGATGAACCTACAAGGAAACCACTAAATGCTCCGTATACACTATAGACTGAGTGATGAGCTCAGTAATCATTTAGAATCGAGTAAGTGTTGTTACCAATGATAAATAAAATATAATGCCAATAATCTCCCACTTTGGCATTAGTGACAAAACACTTATAAGCCAAAACATATGTACATAAACTGACTCAATGAATTTTGATTTTTCAAAATTGATTTTTGCAGAACTATTGCATATACATTTCTATAGATATCTTCTTGATGATGTATATACAAAGATACTTATGTACACATGCTAACTCTATTGAGTGGTAACTCCCCCTATCACTTATAATGATAACTCTTCTCACCTATTATGCTGAATCTCTTCCCCTTTTTGACCATAATGCCAAAGGACTACATATATATAGTTTATATGACTACACCAAAGTGAGATTAAAATTTTGGATGTACCTTAAGGATGGTGGAAAAATTATTATCCCAAGTCTACTGCAAATTTTGACAAGTGGAGAGAGCAATTTGGACTTCTGCTGATAATTGGATCAAGTGATCAGCCACTGAGAAGTTTTGATCTTGGACCAATGTTTTGCAATGAGTAATATGTTTCTGCATTGTGTCCATGATAGGAAGGATCATGTGTTGAATTTCTATGAGTGTAGACCAGATCCTTGCTTCCTCTCTGAATAGTTTTGCCTATACATCTGCCAAATATCTAATTTTGGTGTGATGGGAGGTTGTGGAGAAGGATTCCACCTTTAACTTCGATGCACTTAATTGCATATCAATGTCAATCTTATTTAGCTTATCCTTTATTTCTTTAGTAAAACCAAAAACATCACAAAGTTTTGCCAAAAGTGATGCTACATTATTAAAAGAATTTTCAAAATTTCCCAAAAATGTTGACAATTCAACTTGCTTGATTGCTATCTTTTGAATAATATGCTCTAGCACCTTATTATCAAATTTCCTTTTAGCTTTCTCAATAAGTTTCTCTTGCCTAGAAGAATCTTCATTAAATTTTTGTACTGCCTCTTCTAACTGAATCAAAATGTGTTGAGTAGAATCTACTTCAAAACATATAGAATTTGTAATTATATCCTTGGAATTCTCAATTATTCTATATTCCTTATCCCTTTCTGATTTTAACTATTTTAGTGTAGCTTTCATCTCTATGGGTTAATTGGCTAACCTCATCTCTTTAATGGTAGCAGTCTCATAGTCAATCTTAGGAATCATTATTTCTGTGTCTAAGTCAATGTCTTCTCCAATTTCCTTTCCAATGATCAGAATTTTTAATGGATGCTTTTGTTTGACTTCTATGATTACTAGTTTGACCTTAGGAATAGGCACAATAGTATAGATAGAAGGGCTAGCAGTGAAAACTAGGATAGAACTCGAGGATTGAATGCCAATAGAAGTGCTAACTTGATCAAAAAATGAAACAGTTCCCAAAAATGTTGTCACACTCAGTAGAGTACCCATAGTAGTATCTGAACTGATTGGAGTCAAAGTTGAGATAGATGATGCTGATGGAAACAAAACTATAGAACTTACTAGAATTTATGAAAACAAAATTGTGGAACTTACTAGTATAGTCATTGTTGATGAAGGAGCTAAGGAGGTTGACTTGGTGGTTGAATAGGTGACAGACAACTTGGTAGATAAAGTGCTTGGCACTTTAGTTTTAGATACTTGGATCTGGGAGGTGGATGGTGAAGATTGAGCAATAGATGTGACTATTGTGCTCACAATCTCACTTGCAAAAGCTACATCCAAAGTAGATGTAATAGTCTTTGGTGGAGAGTGAGGAAGGGATGCAATAACTTCTACTGTAATTTTTACTAGATCTTCTTCATCTTTTTCTTCCTCATGTGCTTCTTCCTCCTTGTCTTCTTCCTCTTTCTCTTCAATTAGTGCATGCAACTATCCTAGAGTAACTATGGTGGATGGAGTGCTATCAAAATCATCATTGTCACTGTTGTCATCATCCTTGATTTCAACAGGATCATCACTAGGCTTTTGCAGATGATAGATGTCCTTCCAAATTTTTTTTGCATCTTTTACAACATGTTCAATGTCCTTAATTAAAATCAAACATGTGTGAAATCTAATCATCATTTTACTTTCATTGTTCTTCATTTCTACCTTTATTTTTGCTTCAGTGAGAATTGGTAGAATATTCTTAAGGGATTTCTCATATATTTCTTTGACCATTTGGGTGGCTAACTCCCATCTTGGTTGCAATCCCTCCAACAACTCTTTAGAGATTTGAGAGGCAAGCTGGTCTAGGGAGTATTTTCATTTTCCCATCTTATTGAGTACCAGTTCCTCAATCTGCATTTTATCTACATCAGTCCTTGTTTCAAATTTCAATGCTTTTAAATTTGTGATGCCAGCTCCCTCTTCCAACTATTTTAGCCTTTCCTCAAATGTGACTAGAGGCCTGACAAGTACAATTTCCTACTTACCTTGTCTAGTTCTTCTAGAGAATACTGTAGTAGGCTTCTTCTTAGGTTTGGTGACAATTGTCTTCCCTTTCTTCTTTGGAGGTTGCTCTTCTTTTTTAGATTCAAGTTCTTCACCTTCTTCTTCTTCTTCTTCATCCTCACCTTTTCCTTTAGTAAGTGTAAGAGGGCTGGTTGTAGTTTTCAGCTTTTCTATCTTTCTCTTGCCTTTGCTTATAGCCTAGGGTAGCTTGATTTCAAGCTCAATTCTCATCTTGGCTTCATCATAAGTTCCAAAGAAAGTAAGCTTAGGATCTATAGGTTCATTTACCAGTGCTTCAATAATGTCCCTGGCCTCATCAATATTCACCTCATTAGGAAGAGGTTTCACCCATGCAACTCAGGGTCTAACTACCTGAATGTATACCTTATCATAGTCAGCCATGAAGCATACATCATTTTGTAATCTTCAACTAGTTTGGGTGGAATTTGAAACCTATTGTTCATTCTTTCCTTGAAATCTTCAAAATAATTATCTATGACTTTTTCAAAGTTTACACCCATGTCAACAATAAACTCATTAATCTGATATAAAATTGGAATATCTTTTCTCCATACAACTGAGCCCTTTGATGGAAAGAATTTTTGAATATAGAAAAATAAACAAATTAACAAAGAACCAAATTTGTAGGGATTATTCTTTGAAGTCCTTATGCTATCCATGTTTTTGTTCAATTGTTTCCACAACAATTCTGATAGGTCAAATTCAAGATTTTTCTTCACAATTTTGAATGCCAAATCAACAACCTTATAGGGCACACTATTCAAACGAATGGAGTTATAAATTTTATGGGAAATTATGTGAATGCCAAACTTTAATTCAACATCAGATACAGTGTTGACCTTTAAACCTCTACCATCCCATTTAGCTAGGGTTTTCTTCTATAACTCCTCCCAACTTAGGGTTTTGGTAGTTTTCACTTTATTTAGCATGGGGAGATTGGTAATCTTATGAATCATCTCCTTGGTGATTAACACTTGCTTCTCTAACCATAGTTGCCTATTGTGAATAGGACTGAGTATGTACCGAATCCACTTAATTTGGAAACTTCTTGGCATATGCGAGATACAGGTTAACCCTTTGGTCTCTAGATGCTTATGCTTAGGTTTCAAGGAGCCATCAACACTCATTTATTCTAGGGCATTGTCCATCTCTAGGTTTCCAATCTCTTGAATAGAATATTTGAAATGTGTATCAATGTTGTTTATGAGAAGTACCTTTGGTGAAGTTTGTGATTGAGCTCCATATGGGTCGATTGATTTTACAATTGCTAGAACTAGCTTGAAATTCGGCACCTTCCACTCTACACATTTAACTAGAATTTATGAACCTCTTTTTTCCTTGGTGCTACTACTACTTCCAAATGCCATCACTGCTCGGTAGGTGTAAGAAAATTCTAAACAAATTCTTTGCTTGAAAATCACTTGAAATCGCTTGGAATTTTCTTTGGAATTGCTGGAAATTTCTTAGCTAATTCGATGATTGAACAAAAATTTTGTTTACTTTCGACCTAGCTTGGTAAGGTCTTCAAATAAATTTCCTCAATAGATGCAACTTGGTGAAAGATATGCTTTCTTTGATCCTTGTGTATCTGGAATACTGATTTGATCATTGTTCTTTCTTTTATTTTGGAACTGCTTGAGATATTACTAGAAGATATAGTTCGATATCATTGTTTATGGATCTAATTGGAGATGGTGGAGTCACCCACTTCTTGAGTGACATTGCCATCATTTGAACTATCTTGCTTGGTAGATTTAGGAATCCACTATTGCCTCATCTACTTTTGAATATTTTCAGCTTAAGCTTTCTTTTCATCTTCAACTTTTCCTATGTTCATGCAATTTTTAGTTATATGACCAAGTTCTGTACATGTATATCACCTTACAATAGTGTCTTTCTTCCTTAGGTGATGTCTTGCACAGTTTATACCAATATGTCCATATTCTCCACAATAATGACATATGCACTAGGTATTGTAGTCCCATCCAAATATTGCTTTAACAAGTTTAGCTAGATTTAATGATTTGGATTTGAATTGGAATGACTTGTGACCATGTCTCTTGCGTTTGTGACAATTTCCTTCAAATTTTGGTTTCTCCTTGCATTCATTAGCTTTATGAGCATGATGACTAGAATTGTAGCATTTACCATTGAATTTACCTTTTTCATTGCTCCAACACTTGTTTGATGTGTGACCTAACTTACCATAGTGATTGCAAGTAGGTTTTTGATTCCTTTGGGCAACTTGTTTGGAGGTTTCACCTTCTTCCTTATATCCAAGACCAACTTTACCTTTTTGTCTATGAAGATTCTGCTCACTTTGTTGATTTAATTGAGTCATGTCTGCTTGAGATTTCATCATTCTCTCTTTGATTTGTTTTTCAGCATTTAGGTCATTTTTCAAACTTTTATTGATTTGTCTTTTAGATCTTAAGTCACTTTGTAAGCTTTCATTGATTTTTCTTTTAGTGATTAAGGCATTCCTCAGGCTTCCATTTTCAGATCTCAGATTCATAATTTCTTCATTTGCATTAGATAGTTGATCCACAAGATCTTCATGCTAATTGGATTGATTATTTCTTGTCTCTATGTCTTCAGTTTCCTTGTTTATCTATTCCAAAACTTTAGATAGCCTAATTGATTGGATTTATTGTTCTCTTTTAAGCTTTCTTATTTCTTCCTGTAGAGAGCCATTCTTTGCTAGGAGTTCCTTGATTGCCTCATTAGCTTCATCTGAACTGCTTGATGGTAAAAGGTCTTCAATCTTTTCTTCAACATAATGATGGTCATTCATTTGTCTTGCAAGTTCCTTTCTTCTCTTCAGGGATTGAGAAAGATGCTCCTTTTCTTCTTTGAGTTGAGCCATGGCCATTTCTTGCTGCTCTACCTTAGCTATTGGCTTGTCATTTATTTGCAATTATGTCCCTCCTGTTGGAAATATTTAAGATATGATAGGATACTGAGAGGGGAGGGGTGAATCCATAACTTCAAAACTTTAAACAATTCAACACTTTAATCATATATACTATTCACCATTCATTCATCTAATCTACTGCATATATGAGAAATCAAACGTCCATAACACATGTACATAGTGATTTGGTAACCCAGAAACCTTCAAGATAGAAAGTAAAACTGGGGTGGGGATGACACCCACAAAAGTTCATTACTATAGTTTGAAGTTGGCCTGTTAAGGCTTACATTGACCACTTCTATTGATTTTCCCTATTAGGAGCACAAAGGACTGCTAGGTCCACCTTGTTAGAGGATTTTACAAACATACACTGAAGTATGCACTCTGTTAGGAGTTTATACAAAGACTATTAAGTCTACCCTATTAAAGGATTTACAAAACTAATTCACCTATTAGGATAAAATAGTGTATCTACTTACAACTAGATTTCTAATTAGATTCTTGAAGTATATATCACCTCTTGTGACTTATGAATCTTAACTGCTCCTTGTAGACTTTGCTAAATATTTTTCTCTGCTGCTGATTTGCATTTATTCACCTCAAAATATTACATGTCCATCTTGATACTTCTTTTCATGCATACATTTTAAATGATATAACATATTACCTATATACCATTCCAATAATTACAATTGCAAGGTCGGCCAAAATACAAGTGAACAAAATATTACTAAGTTGGCCAAACAATAGAAAACTTGGGTTCTTCAAGCTGACTTGGTAACCTTTTTATACTTGACGTTCATTGCATTACTCGGCATCGTCATGCACTTGGTAGAAGTGAAGGCTTGGTCCATACTAATCAAACAACATAGCTTGGAACTTGGTAACCATTGGAGACTCGGTAGATATAGTATGACTCGATAAAACTAAATCCTTCGTTTACCTTGCTTTCACTCGATAAACACTACACTTTCATTAGTTTCTAAACACTCAGCTTCCATCACTCGGTAAACACTATGAAGCTCTGTGAACACTATATGCTTGGTAGATACTACTGGGTTGCACACCCACTCGGTAGCTTCATGAATGCTCAGTATGAACTGCTTGACTACACACTCACTCAGTAGCTTCAGGAATGCTCAATATGAACTACTTAAGTGATGAACATACAAGGTAACCAATGAATGCTCAGTATAAAGTATAGACTAAGTGATGAACTTGGTAATCATTCAGAATTGAGTAAGTGTTGTTACTAATGACAAATACAATATAATGCCAACACCTCCCTCAACAGTGTCTTGATTGTTATCATTTTCCTCACCATCTTTCACCTCAATAGGCTCTTGTTCCTTTTTCTTTACTATAGAAAACACATATGTTACTCTCCACATTTCTGTGGATTTCTTAACCACATCTTCAATATTATTTTGTAAAATGCCAAAGGCTCTATATTGAGATACAAACCCAATTGCATATTTCTTTATAGCCTTAGCAATTTGTGCCTTACTTACTTTAGGCATGACTTGTGCAAGATATGTCTCTCTTATTTGTCTCTCCAAGTCTAAAAAATAGTGCCATTTCTGCTCAACTCTATCATATAAGCATTTGGGCATTGAGTTGGCAATTTCTAGTGGAGTATTTTTGAATTTTTTTATCATGGCATATATAGCCTCCTCCACTTGATTTTTCTACAGTTTACCAAGATAGGTGAGATTGAATGGATTGTACCATTGCATTCTACATTGAAACTACTTTAAGTTTTCAAATTTTCAAGTCTTGATGAATCCCTTTGCACACTTTAACAAGTTCATTCCATTTGCAAAAACTATTTTTCTGCCATTGTTTCCAGTTTGCAAATTTGATTAGCCCACTTTGACCACTTGCCAAAATTTTCCTATTATTCATCATGAGCCCTAAACACAAATTTATGTATTCCTCATGAAAATAAACCAATGTCCCAGTTTTCACTCCCCCAAGTATCTATTTAACCAATTTTCAAAGCCAAATCCAAACATGTTTTATTGTTTTCTAACACGTTTTATTGCAAGCAATTCTAAGAGGGCAACTTCGACAGTCAATATCTTTTGATTGTAAAGTTGTCATGAGATTAGATTTGACATGGTGCAAGAAGGTGGAATAGAAAATCAATAGGTTTGATCTTGAAACTTGGTTAGGTGTTTTTGTCAAATTTTGATGCTAGTCAAAGGACCTCCTAACAAAAAGTTAATAGTTTGTAGAAAGATGTAAATTAAGTTTCAAATTTGTTTCTAGTGGTCGAATTTGTTTCAAATTAGTGTCTAGTGACTATTGGATTAGTTTGACAATTTAGTTGTTTGGAAATAATTTTTTTTAATAGTTAGACCTGCCTTGGGGCTTGACTAAATGGTGTTAGATTGATAAGGTATATCGGGGAGTTGAAATTATAGAAACTACTAACCACACTTGAAAAGCTCAGAATTAATAATTATTAAATGTGTTTTTAGAAGCATGGATTGTTTAAGTGATGTGTTACTAACTCAAAACCTATGGGTTAAAGCTTATGTCATGCAAAACCATGGAAGCACATTCTCATTCATGAGTTGTCCATAAAACATGAGGGTTTTCTAGTTCGAATTTCGATAATTGACTAAGTTTATTTTCTGGGAAGCGATCCATTCTCTTGATCTCATTACTCTAGTAGTCATTAGATATCTGCTATTATCAACTATTTGGGCAAGCACTACTAATGTCACCTTTCAAGAGTTTCCCAACTAAGAGCTTAAAATTGGAATAGAGGCTGAAATTAGAAAAAAGACAAAGTCATGCATTTTTTAGAAGAGTTCATTGGAATGCATTAACCCTCAAATCCCATCATAGCTCTAGTATAAATCAGCTGATTCAAACACTTTGTTTGCTTCCTAGGAATACCAAGCTCTAGGAAAGAATATGGTCATGAGAGAACAGGAAATACTATGTGAACAAGAGGATGAAATGGCTAATTGTTTGGTTTCTTGAGTATTTGGGGAAAGAGTTAATTGGAGGTTCCAATATGAGTTAACACACTCCTCAAGTAAATCTTATCAATAACATGACTCATGATGCAATTGGCCTTCTTCACGAAGCAATGAATCTTTTTTTCTGCACATGTTTTTGATAGTGTCTTCCATAGTCCTACTAAAGGCATCTTAGATTGGCCAGACGCTTCCACTAACTTGTCTACTACCCGTCCACCTTCTCAGCTGGGTCAAGTAGAAGTTGTAGGGTTCTCAAGGTCTCATTCTCTAGTAGATAAGATATTTCTACCTTCAAACCAATCAGTCTATTTGGATGTTAAATTTAATAAAAGTCATAGTTTTTAAAGCATCTCAAACACAAATGAAGAAAATCCTAAGGCTTTGGGCTCATTGTGTGGCTTCAATTCTATACTCTACTTCACCATAATGAAGAGTGAGATACTATGGGAGAGGCATCAAGGTAGAATGTAGTCAATGCTGAGGAATCCATAACTAAAAAGTGGAAGAGAAATGGGAAAGAGATTGAGAAGAGGCATAGTTAATCCACAAGGGAACTACTTTGTTAAGTGTTTCCCATGCCTAGCTTCCCATAGAATGAATTGACCATGGCATAAGAAAAATGTATGGGGTGTTCCCAATAGAGGTAGGTGGAGCATTTCCAAGCAGAATGATGTCAGTCATGGAGGATTTGAGGATCTACATTTGAAGGCTTTTGTTCAAGGGATTAACCCTGAAATTTGCATGCACAACCTATACATTGAGTTCATGTAAAGCAAAGCAAAATAAATGGGTAGATGGCTGTGGTGGAAGGGTACACAACATGGCACATGCAGGTTAATTTCATAGGACAATGCAAGATTTGAATTAGGTAAGTTTGAGCGATGTGTGTACTAAAGGATCACCCCCAAATACCTTGGAAAGCTATTAGTGCTTGAAATCATTGAAGTGTAGAATATGAGCAAGCTTGACTTGAGTCTAAAGGAAAATATTCAATCTTAAATGAAGGAGGACCTAGGTTTCACTGAGGCTAAAGAGGCTAAGATGATACAATTTTCATTGCACAATAAATTGGGAGGGTAAATGGTGGTTTAAGCAACAGAAAAAAGAAAGCAAAGTAGAAAATAATAAGAATTTTTAGTCCCACATGGTCTAAGTGGTGGTTCATTCTAGTCTTTGAATATATCAAAGTGTAGTAGACTTAATATCTGAAAAGAGTCGTGCTTTTGAAGTGCTTGAAAATGAGGAGGGACCCACTATGGCAAGTGGAAACAAAGTCAAATGGTTATGAATGATAAATTTCTTGGAGTTTCCAGTGAAGTTTCCTATGGTCGCTATGTTGCCATCAGAAAATGGGAGGAATTGACTGGTAGCAACATGTCAACCTCCAAAAAAATTTGAAAAAAAGGTGAGAGTTGTGGGACCCACCAGTGGGTAGGGGGGGCAATCGTCCTTCAACGCGTGCCATACATTTGGCACCCAAGTGGATAAAGGAGCAATAAATATTTTTCTTTTTAAATTTTTTAATCATTTAAGTGAAATGGGTGTTCATATTAAAATATTTCAAAGTTATAAACATAAAACCTATAGTTTATACTATAGAGTTTTAAAAAAAATTTCAAATGTTTTTCATTTTAATGTGCAAAGCCATAGTTGGAGCTATTAACTTTGAACAACTACTAGTGGGAACTTTTTCCCAAAATATGGACTCCAATATGCCATTGGAACTGGCAAGAGATGATCTATCCAGTTTTGAAGCTAGTTTTTACACAGTCATTAAGGGATAATTGTTACATGTGGTTTTGTATTTTTAGTGGGATGCTCAATTATAGGCAATGATTTCATTAGTGTAGTTAGAGAATATTAGTAGTGGTGACATTTGGCATGTTCAATTGCTCTAGAGTGTGATACTTTGATCCTAGTTGAAGTATTTGGCTTTTAATTAAAAATTTGATGTATCTATGGTGACAAATTTGGTAATTATTATTTCCTACCAAAGTAGTTATTTTTCAATCAAATACTAAAGATATTTTCAACTTTAGAGGAAAAATGAATGAGGATTTGATTTGGCAGTTGTTGGGAGAGATTAGTGAGATATTTTAACTTCTTGTGGAAGTTTTCCTAAAGGACACATGGCAGTTGCAGAGTAGATCCAGGAATTAATTCCTTCTATATCTTTCTCTCTCATTCATTGTAGGTGGTTAACTAGTAGGGTTCCATTTTTTGCTATGAGACTAGGTTGTTGTTGGTTTTACTTCCTATCTTTTGAGCAGAACTCTAGTTGTAGAGGCCACACATCCATTCTTGTGTAGATTTCTAGTTTCATTTCATGTATTATTTCTTTGAGATAATCAAAATTGATGATAGATCAAGTAATATATCCCGAGTTTCATTTAGTATTTCTAGTTAATGTATTCAGCCTTTCTGAAGATAAATACAAAAGGGGATTAACAATGAATTATTTGTGTTCTCTTATTCTATCTCCTAATTCTTCATATGTTGTTAACTTTGTGATTGAATGAATAAGGTTCATTTACTTTAAAGAAACTTGGATGAGTTGTGTATCAGATTTTTTGTTGTTTTTAATTCAAGGAGTTAAGTAAATGCTTCAATGATTTGATAAGTTTTATGGGTATATCAAGGGGATGCTAATAAGAATGGAGTTTTGGTATTTTTAGTTGATAATCTTAATTGTAAGGCATTCAAGTTAGGTCATCCTGCTAGTAATGACTCTATGTTGCAATGGATAAGACACTCATCACTATATAAGATGCAAGCTGAGATGAAGGTCATTTGCACAAATCTTTTAAATCAAAATCAGTTCAGTTTTCCATGTTTTCTAGTGGGTTGAAAGGAATTAACCCTCACTTGGCTTATGGGTTCATAAAGTATATTTGTAGCTATTTGATTCCTATATTATTGCATAAGTATCAGAAGATATAAGGGTTTCATCTACTATTAATGGGTTTAGAATATATGTTTATTTGCATTGGTACCATATATGAGAACCTCAAGGTAAAACTACCTAGGTTTTGTAGAGCTTGAAGAAGAAGAAGGGTCTAGCCTTATAGTTGGCCCAAGAATTATAGTCAAGTGCACCCATCATGGGATTGTGCTAGCCTTAGATGTATTGGTCTGGTTTATTGGTTATATCTAAATCTGTTAAATTAGGAGCCAAAAAAAATGGCGACTCTACTATGGAGAGACACAAGTAAAGTAATAGAATAGTGGGGAATTTTGGTGTTCTTTTCATATCCTTGCTGAATTTTGTACTCTCCAACTAAGCTTTATTCATGGACAGCAGTACATTGTAAGATTGGATGTCAATTGTGTGTTGTAACTGTTGGAAGTTAATCATTAATTAGTTTAGTTGTTGCATGTGTTATTTAGAAAGTTTTAGAGTCAAGAATTGGTTTATTAAGTGTATTTTCCTTTCAAGATGTTGATGATGTACACGTTTTTCATATTGAAATTCTGGTTCAGAATTGACATGTGGTAAATTGTTTCAAATCATTTCACACAAATTGTGAGTGGCGATTGTAGTCTATATCTCTATACCATTGCATGGTTTATTTTAATATCAGAGGCTTTCAATATTTATGGGTAGATCTAGTTTATATAGGCATTTGTATCTATTGAAGTAATTCATTTCAAAAGGTGAGTCACTATTGTGATTTCATTTTCCTCTTAAAGGAGGTTGCAGATCTATAAAGATTTTATCTATGGTGTGTAGGATTTCATGTTTACATAGTGCCAATTAGTAGAGCAGAAGTTTCATGCAACAACACATAAAGGTGTTTTTTAGTTTTCATGTATTTGTCTCTCATGAAAGTTCAATGGTAGAAATGGTCGCCTCCATCTAGTGGTTTTAGAACTAAGAAAACAAAGGTAGAAGCTTACATTTTAAAAGATGGATTCAGAGTGTAGGTATGAAAATGATGTGCCAACTCTTGAAAGTGTTCATGCAAATATTGCTAGGCTAAAAAGAGAGATTCATAATAAGACTATCATTGGCATAAGAAATTCAATTGGTAATATTAAGGGTCTTGGTGGATTTTAGTTTTATCTAAAGTTTAAATTAGTAATCAGCAAGATGCCTTTTTACTATAGACTTGAGGAATTTTCTCTGCCTAGTGTTTTCCTTGATGTTGTGATCCCTGATTTAGTTAATTTGCCAATACCAATAAGATTACGAAAGTTGTTGCAAATTGAAAGATTCATTGAGATGGAAAGTGATAATTATAGGGTACATGTTATGTTTCCTGATGATAATAATGAGTGTGCTGAAAGTCAAGGTGATAATGAATGCAATGAATTCATTGAAAATGATGTTGAAAATGAAGAGTCTTAGCTTTATGAATTAGAGGATAGTAATCAAAAATTTGGTGATAGGTGTAATGTCAATTCATCTTGTTATGATGATGATTGTAAAGAAGAGGAAAAGTTTAACAATAGTAAGAGTCTTTCTTCTACTGATGAATGTAAATGTGCTATGATACCAATTGTTGAGGTATTGTCTAAAGAAGAAGATGTATGTGATGATCAGAGTTCTAGTTTTTCAAAATATATTACTAATGATTCTACTATTGTAAATGTTTCAAGCTATCTAGATAATAATCACAGCCAAGGAGAAGAAACTAGTGATGAAGTCTTGTTAAGTGTTGATGAGATTTCAGATTTGTTGCCTCATGATTTTGAAAGGTATGCAAATCTATCCAAGGATGTTTGTGCTTTGCAATGTTTTTCCTTTTCATATGCTGAAGTCATTTCCCCTAAATTTGATGTTGAAGATGATATAGTTTTAGAATATGCTATGTCAAGTTTTGGAGGTGTATGTGATGGTAGTTTGTACATCAATACACATGATGACTTGTATGTTGAGAAGGAAGACGTAGAGATAAGGACTATTGTTGGTTCATTTTCTTCTTTTTTTCATCAAGCTAAGATATATTCTAATTGTTCATATGATGAGGAAAGTAATAATAATGAAGTGGTTCATTCTAATGAGCTATTTGAGGAAAACATTGATATAGATCAACATATTGTGAAAATGCAATTTCATGATGATTCTTGTGATTTGGTATCTAATAATTTGTTGGAATGTGAGGAAATTTTAGGTAATTTTTAGTCTAATTTATGGAGTACTAATATTAAAAACAAGGAGAAATAAGATTTCACATTTTCTTCATATCCAAATGCACAAGGTGAGTTACAAGTTGATTCATCTAACTCATTGAATGAAGTAGAGTACCAAACTTTTTTGTTTCCAGTTGAAGGTGTCCATGAGCCAATTAGTGATGATCAGTTTTAGTTTGATATTAGTAGTTATGATCACACTGATTCATTTTTTCATAGTGAGGAAGATGAAGAAAGTATGTGTAGTTTTTATATGCACTATGAAAGTGATGATGATAGTTTTGTTTTGCATAACGAAGCGCTTGAAAGTGTTGATGTGTTGGGTGAAACAAAGGAGAATCAGACTTTTAGTTTACCTCAATAAGATGTTGATTAGAATTAGGTATATGACAGAGGTAAGAAGCTTTGAAATTTTTTGATGGCATGGGGCAATTGTTTGTACATAGTAGGAGTATTCATTTTTGCGTTCAATGAAGTTCTTCAAGATAATTTTTTGTTGTGAGGTGTGTGGTCTACTTCTTCTAGAGATCTAAATCCTCACCATGCCCACAAGGGACATGCATCCCTAGATAGAACCACTATTGGGACTCAAAATCACTCCTCGATTTGAGTACCGTTTAGACAATCAAGCCCTATAAGTGCTTTTGGTGTGTGTGTACGTGGTTGTACTTATGAGGCCTAAGAGGTGTTTAATGTTTCTAACACCTTGCGTTCAGTATGTCTATGCATTCCATACAAAAAAAATTTCATTCCAAGCAATTCAGTGAAGTTATGTTTTCAGCAATGTTCAAATCTGCATTTTTACCCAAGTGTCAAATAGTGATAGAAGGTCATGTTTGCATTTGAATATCTTGAACCCAATAATGTTTCATGACACAGAACTTTGGGAGTGTTTAGTGTCCATATCAAAGATTTTATGTTTCATATTTTGAGTTGTTTTGATATATGTTTACCAGGTTTTGAATCCCTCAAAGTCGGTCATTTATTGTTGTCATGCTGGTTCAACTTGTTTAGAATTTTGGGAGGCCTTGTTTGACTTGTCATAACATTGACCCAGTTCACTAGAATGAAAAAATTCCTTCTTTATTGCACTTTAGAGGTCAAAGAATTTCTATGTTTCAATTTTGAGCTTATGAATAACGTGTTTGATTAGTTTTTGAACATGATTCCAAATGTAATTTGTAACTTCTATTGCTGTCAAGAAAGGAAAATTTGTTGGTACCCCTATTCATGATGCCATATTTCTAGATCCATGATAGGTGAGTTTGAATGGATAGTACCATTGTGTTCTACTCTAAAATTACTATAAGTGTTCCAATTTGCAAGTCTTGACAAATTTGTTTGCACACCTTCCCAGGTTCATTTTGTTTGCAAAAACTACTTTTCTACCATTGTTTCTAGTCTGGAAATTTGAGTAGCCCACTTTGACCGCTTGCCAAATTTACCCAATTTTTTTATGAGCCCTAATCCCAAATTTATGTTGTCCTCATGATGGTGGACCAACGTCCTAGTTTTCATGCCCCCAAGAATCCATTTAACCAATTTTCAAAGCCTAATTCGAACGTGTTTTATTGTTTTATAACATGTTTTATTGCAGGTAGTTATGAGAGGGCAACTTTGATAGTCAATATATTTTGACTGAGAATTCATCATGAGATGATATTTGACATGGTGCAAGAATGTAGAATAGAGAATCAGTAGGTTTGATCTTGGAGCCCAGTTAGATTTTTTGTCAGTTTTTAAGGCCAATTAAAGGACCTCTTGGCACGAAGTTGACAATTTGTAGAAAGATGGAAATTGAGTTTCAAATTTGTTTCTAGTGGTTGACTTTGTTTCAAATTAGTATCCAGTGACTATTGGATCAGTTTGACAGTTTAGTTGATTGGAAACAAATCTTTGTTGAGTTAGACCTGCTTTGGGGCTAAACTAAATGGTCTCAGATTGATAAGGTATATTGGGGAGTTGACATTCTAGAAATAACTAATTGCACTTGAAAAGCCCAAAGTTAATAATTATTAAAACTATTTTCAGAGGTGTGGCTTGTTTAAGTAATGTGTTATTGAATCAAAACCTATGGGTTAAAGCTTATGTCATGCAAAACTATGAAGGCACATTCTCATTCATGAGTTGTCTATAAAACATGAAGGTTTTGTAGTTCAAATTAGGGTAATTGACTAAGTTTGTCTTCTAGGAAGTGATCCATTCTCTTGATTTCATTGCTCTAGTAATCATTAGACATATCCTATTGTCAACTATTCATGAAAGCAATAGTAATGTCACTTTTCCAGAGTTTTTGGACTAAGAGCTTGAAATTGGAATAGAGGCTGAAATTAGAAAAAAGACAAAGTCATGCAATTCTAAGAAGAGTTCATTGAAATTTATTAATCGTCAAATCTGATGATAGCTCTAGTATCAAGTAGTCAATTCAAACATTGAGTTTGGTGCCCAATAATAGGAAGCTTCAAGCTAGAATATGGTCATGGGGGACCTACAGATATTATGCCAACAAGAAGATGAAATGGCTAATTGTTTGGTTTCTTGAGTATTTGGAAAAAGAGTTAATTGGAGGTTCCAATATGAGTCAACACACTTCTCAAGGAAATCTCATTAGTAACATGACTCGTGATGCAATTGGCCTTCTTCATGAAACAACAAATCTTTTATTCTGCATATTTTTTATAGTGTCTTCCACGGTGTTGCTAAAGAGATCTTAGATTGGGTAGGTACTACCACTAACTAGCCGACCACCTATCCACCTTCCTAGTTGGTTCACTCATCCAAAGTCCACCAAGAAAGTTTAGAAGAAGCTGTAGGGTTCTCAAGGTCCCATTCTCCAGTAGATAAGATATCTCTTCCTTTAGGCCAATGAGTTAATGTGCATGCTGAAGTAAATAGAAGTCACAATTTTTAAAGCATCTCCAACTCAAATGAAGAAAATCTTAAGGCTTTGGAATCATTGTTTGGATTCAATTGTACACTCCACTTCTAAAAAATCAATAGTGAGATGTCATAGGAGAGGTGTCAAGGTAGAAGGGAGTCAACATTTATGTATCCACAACTAAAAAGTGGAAGACTAATGGGCAAGAGAGTGAGAAGAGGCAGACTTAATCCACAAGGGAACTACTTTGTTAAGTGTTTCCCATGTCTAGCTTCCCATAGAATGAATTGACCATGTCATGAGAGAAATGTATGGGGTGTTCCCAATAGTGGCAAGCAAATAATTTCCAAGTAGAATAATGTTAGTCATGGAAGAGTTGAGGATCTTTGATTGAAGGCTTTTATCGAAGAGATTGACTATAAAATTGACATACATGACCTATACATTGAGTTCACACAAAGAAAATCAAAAGAAATGGGTAGATGTCTATGGTGGAATGACATAGAACATAGTACAGGCATGTTAATTTAATAGGACAATGCAAGACTTGAATTGGCTAAGTTGGAGTGATGTGTGTACCAAAGGATCACCCCAAAGTACCTTGGAAAACTATTAATCCTTTATCTCATTCAAGTGTATAATATGTGTAAGTTTGACTTGAGTCTGATGGAAAATATTCAGTCTTAAACTCAGAAGGATTTGGGTTTCACTAAGGATGAAGAGGCTAAGAGGACACAACTTTCTTTACACAATATTGGGAGGGTAAAAGGCAGTTTAGGCGACAGAAAAAAGAAAGAAAAGTGGAAAACAATAAGGCTTTTTAGTCCCACATGGGCTAACTAGTGGTTCATTATAGTCTTTAAATATATCAAAGTGTAATAGACTTAATTTCTAAAAAGACATGCACTTTTGAAGTACAGGCAAATGAGGAGGGGCCCACCGTGGCTAGTGGAAACAATGTCAAAGGGTTTTGATTGCAAAATTTGGTGTTTCCGATGAAATTTTTGGTGGTTTCTATGTCACCACTTGAAAATTGGAGGATTTCATTGGTAGTGACATGGCGACCTCCCAAAATTTTTGAGAAAATGGCGAGAGTTGTGGTACCTGCTAGTGGTCAGGGGGCCCAATGATCCTTTGACATGTGGCATACATTTTTTGCCTAGCTGGATAAAGAAGGAATAAATATTATTATTTTAAAAATATTTTATTCATTTAAATGAAATGGTATTCATATCAAATGATTTCAAAGTTATAAATGTAAAACCTATAGTTTATTCTATAGAGTTTTTTAAAAATTTTCAAATGTTTTGCATTTTAATATGCAAAGCCATAGTTCGAGCTTGAAACTTTGAATAGCTACTAGGGGCACAATTTTACCCAAAATATGGACTCCAATATACCATTGGAATTGGCAAGAGACGAGATAATCATTTTTGGAGCTAGTTTTTACATAGGTATTAAGGGATAACTATTATAGGGTATTTTTTATTTTTAGTGAGATGCTCAGTTGTAGGCAATGATTTCATCAGTGCAATTACAAAATATTAGTAGTGGTGACTTTGGCATGTTTGATTGCTCCAAAGTGTGATATTTTGATCCTAGTTGAAGTATTTGGCTTTTAATTAACAATTTGATGTATATATCTGGTGGAAATTTTGGTAATTATTGTTTCGTACCAAAGTAGTTATTTTTCAATCAAGTGTTGAAGATATTTTCAACTTTGGAGGCAAAATGAATGAGCATTTGATTTTCCAGTTGTTGGGAGAGATTAGAGAGATGTTTTTAACTTCTTGGTTAAGTTTTCCAAGTGGACACATGGCAGTTTTTAAGTAGATCTGGGAATTCATTCCTTCTATATGTTTCTTTCTCTCATTCATTATAGGTGGTTGGTAGTTTCTCTGTGAAACTAGCAGGGTTCCAATTTTTACTATGAGACCAGGTTGTTGTTGGTTTTACTTCCTATCTTTTGATCAAAGCTCTAGCTATGGAAGCCACACATCCATTCTTGTGCAAATTTCTAGTTTCATTGCATGTATTATTTCTTTGAGATAATGAAAATTGATGATAGATCAAGTAATATATCCTGAATTTCATTTACTGTTACCAGTTAATGTATTCAATCTTTCAAAAGAAAAATACACAAGGGGATTTACAATTAATTATTTATATTCTCTTATTTGGTCTCCTAATTCTTCATATGTTATTAACTTTGTGATTGAATGAATAAGGTTCATTTAATTTACGATAGCTTGGATGAGTTGTGTATCAAAATTTTTTGTTGCTTTTAATTCAAGGATTTAAGTAAATACTTCAATGATTTGATAGGTTTTCTGGGTGTATGGAGGGGATTCTAGTAAGAACGGAGTTTTGGGATTTTCAGTTGATAAACTTAATTGTAAGGCAATCAGGTTAAGTCATCCTGTTGGTAGTGACTCTATGTTGCAATGGATAAGGTACTGATCACTAAATTAGATGCATGCTGAGATGAAGGAAATTTGCACAAATATTTTGAATCAAAATCAGTTGAGTTTTCCATGTTTTGTAGTGTGTTGAGAGGAATTAACCCTCACTTGGCTTATGGGTTCATAGATTAAGATTTGTAGCTATTTCATTCCTATGTTATTGCATAAGTATCAAAAGATATAAGGGTTTCATTTGCTATTAATAGGTTTAGATTATATATTTTTTGCACTGGCACCATTTATTAGAACTCAAGCTACACCCACCTAGGTTTTGTAGAGCCTAAAGAAGAAGAAGGGTCTAGCCTTATAGTTAGCCCAAGAATTCTAGTCAAGTGCATCCATCATAGAAATTTGCTAGCCTTAGATGTATTTTTTTGGTTTCTTGGTTATATTTAAATCTATTAAATTAGTAGCCAACACTCAGTACCTTGACCAAATTTGGCTTTTAATTTCTTCACCAACTTATCCTTTTTCTTAATAATTGAGGCAATCTTTAGCTCCATTTTGATTTTGGACTTTGCCATTTCATAGTTTCCAAATGTTTTAGCATTTTTATCCAACTCCTCTTTAAGTAATGCAGTAATAGCTATAGAGCCCTCATCCACATTTATTTCATATCCAAGTGGCCTCAATCATCTCACCCTTGGTGTTGCTACTTGGACAAGTGTATAGTCAGCATCCACTAGAAAAAAAAAGTCATCATAATTCTTTTCTACTAGAGATATTGGTATTCTCAATCTCTTCATCATTGACTGCTTGAAGTACTCAAAGTAACTTGTCATCATAGATTCAAAATTCTCACCCAATTATTCAATGTATTCATCTATTTGTATTGCTACTGACTTTTTTGTTTTCCAACCAATTGTGCCAAATGTAGGAAAAGTGTTTTGAACATAAAATAATAAGCATAGCAGAATAGAACCAAATTTACATTGTGCACTCTTTTCCTTTCTTATTGCTCCTAGGTTCTCAACCAGTTGCTGCAATTATAGCTCTGCAAGATCATATGTGTGATCTTTCTTAACAATTTGATATCCCAAATCTACTGCTATAGAGGGCACACTGTTCAATATGCTAGATTGGTAGAATTTGTGTGAAATAACCCTTACTAAAGAGTCTATTAAAGGATTAGTAATGATATCAATAGTCATGCCTCTCTTGTTCCATATAGCTCTAGCATTCTTCTCAATATGTCTTTTGAATCACTTCTTAGTGTCTTAGGCGTATCTAGGGTTGGGTAACCTATAACCCTATGGATTATCCTCTTAGTAATTTTGATACATCCATTATCTAGCCATTATGAGCTATCATGTATCCTACTTAATACTATCCTAATCCATTCTTTCATGAACATATTAAAGAAATCTATGACTCATGCTAACACCTTCTTCTCTACAATTTTGAATTCTTCCTTCAATACACCATTCTCACAAAGTCTATTGTATGCTTCCTTAATCTCCATATCCCTAATACTTCCTATTTTGCATTTGTAACATTTCCTAACATCTTGCACCATTAAAAGATTTGGTGGTATCATGGATACCATACTAGAGGGGTCTTTCTTATTAGTAATATTAGAAATTTATTTGAATATAGGTTGCTTAACTTCATTACTAACCGGTTGAACATTTAAAACCTCCTTACCCTCTACATTCTTTAAACTAGATGCCACTATGTGAAACTAGGGTTTTCAAAAATATAAATAGGATAGCTCATCTCTTGATAAATACCTTGTAAGATTTGATGAAATGATGTAGAATTGCTTCTCAAGTCTTTTGCAATCACTTTGAATAAGTTTTTTAATCACCTTTTTCTTTCCTTGCTCTTTCTCAATTTTGAAATGATGAAAAATGAGTTAAAAATTGATCAAATACCCTTTGAAAAATTGTAATTAATGTTGGGTGCTTACACAATTGTAAGCTTGGCATCAACCAATTTTGAGCTCACTCAACATCCATTAATATTCCATTCACTTGTCATCCATTATAAGGTTGGCATCAACTAGCAAATCTAATAGCATGACATCCTCTTGCATTTCACTCGACACATACTAGAAACTTTTCATGCTCACTAGTAACATGAAAAACTTAAAGATTTTTCTTTGATTCCCAATAACATCATGCATATTTATTCATGCTAATCTAATCTTTTTAATACTAAATCCTTTTTGAATTGATGTATGGTATAATCTTTGAATATCATTCCCACATACCTCTTGATTGTTTGATTTGATGAGGTGTGATCACTTGACCCATTGGGTGAAGTCATCCCTTCTCCGTTTGATCTGCTAGAGTGTTCCTTTTTCTTCCATGTCTTGTTCATTTCATTTTTGATATTTTCAACATCTACCTTGCCTTTTTCTTTATCAAACTCACAACTTAGTGCCTTTGACATTATTGGGCAACATTTGCTAATGTGACTAGTCTTCAAACAACTAAAACATGTGGTTTGACTTAACCACCTTTCATAGTCAACTATGAAATGTTTCTTAGTACAATTCTTAGAACATGTCCATATTCTTGACAATAATGACAACTATATCTTATATTATGATCCTAGTTATAAGAGTTTCCATTATTCCTTACCTTTGCTTGTCTATTTGATAACTACATGGGTTTGGATCTGCACTCAAAAGCTCTATGTCCGTATTTTTGACAATTTTAATAATATTCTTCAAACCTTTGAGTGTGCATGATCTTGGTTCTACATTCGTGTGCTTGATGACCTTGTTTGTTGTAGTTATGATAGTAAACCATGCTCTTGTGCTTAACATTATGATTTGTAGTTATACTCCTACACACCTTAGCAGTATGTCCTTTCTTATCACAATTATGACAAGTAGGTTTGGAATCCTTACCTTTTTTGTTCCTTTCATCACCACCTTTGGATGACTCCCCTTCTTCAATACTCATGTATCCCACTCTAGATGTATTGTTATTGGATCTAGGGGATCTTAATAATTTCTCAAAGTATTTGATGGCTTCATTTCATTTGTTGAAACTTTTAGTAAATTCATTTTCTTTTTCTTAGGTCACTTTGCAATTGCTCATTCTGCAACTTCAATGTTGTTATCTCAATGTCCTTGACATTCAACTCATAGTTAGCATTCATCATTTGACTCAGTGTATCCAATTTCATGTTGCAAGTCTTGGTTAGCTCTAATGATTTCTCTTCCAATATGTTGCTCAAAATTCTTTTGTCTTCTTCAATCATAGCTTTACCTTCCATACCTTTCTTCTTCTGTTCAATCACCTCACATAGTTGTATGGTTTGTGATTCTTGCTCTAACTTGAGATTTTTTATTTCTTCTATTTAGGCTCTATTCTTTTCTACTAGATCTACAACTGATGCATCAAATTCATTGGAGTCTCCATTAACAAATAGCTTAGTAGTGTCTATCTCTTTGTATAGTGTGACATTCTTTGTAGTAGCAATTTCCTTCATTCTCTTCAAGGATTTTTTTAGTTCTTCTCTTGCTTGATTCAATTGATGTAGTATGAGTTGTGTTTCAATTCCCTAATTCTCAATAGTCATTCCCATGTTGTAGACTTCTATTTCCAAGATCTTTCCTCAAAGCTGCAAAGCTTCTATTTCAGAGAACAAGGCTCTAATATGAATTGGTGGAATTACAATAGGAAAGGTAAACTTCTGAAAGGGGGGGGGGGGGGGGGGGGGTGGGTGGTTGAATCAGTAGTTTAAACTTGGAACAATAAAAAATTTCACCACATATCCATCTCATACATTTACTAAGTAAACTAAAATATCATGTAAAGCATGCACATCTAAAACATGTAAGCAAGTAAACATTCACACACATATAACACCAAATATGGTTACATAGAAACCCTCCAATGAGAAGGTAAAACTAGGATGGGGATGACACCCATAAATCTTCACTATTGCAATAACAAAGAGTATCTAATGAAGGTTGAAATGTTTGGATCATGAGACATGATCTACCCTATCAAAGGTCTGCCCTATTAAAGGCTTACAAAGACTGTTAGATCTCAGCTTGTTAAAGGATTTCAACACCCTATTAGAAGTGTGTCTTGCTAAAGGACACTAACTCAAAATTAAGTAAGAACCATGTTAAAGGATTTCATTATAGCCTACTAGGATTACTGTATTAAGATATTTGATTGATTCACCTACTAGGAGATTCAACAATGTTCTTGTGGTTAGCACTTCCATTCTTGATGATAGATCACCTCTAAACTGATGTAATCTCAATCCTTCTTGATGAAATGTCTCTCTATTTGATTCTCTACCCTTCCACTATTCTCCTTTAACTGATTCTATAATGCAATCTCAGATTATAACTACTTAGCCACCATGAATGCCCTTTTTTGCGCATGTAAACTTCTCTATACTCTCCTTCAAAACTCTAGATAGTTTAGGGTTTGTCCTCCTTAAGAATACTTAGGTTTACTTAGGGTTAGGTGTGAATCAACAACTATGATTCATCCATTTTGTTGCTTAAAGCTTCCATTTTTTTGATTGGCTACATGTAATTTCATTGGCAATCCAACATAAGATTTTTCCTTATCTTCAAAATATAGTAATTCATCCTTAAGTTAGCTCCAAAATGGTTTATATAGTTGTTTGTACCATTACAAAAAACTATAACAAAATTGTCTCACTCAATTTCTGAAGTCTTTGATGCTTGGTATATTCTAATTTATATACTAAGACTCAATATCTATATCACTCATCATGCACAGCTTGCTCAACTCCTAAGTCACTTGTTATACACTATTTATTCAACACTTGAGTCACTCGGCACATGAATGGCTTGATAGTCACTATGGACTTGGCATGCACTATTATATACATGTTGTGCTCAACATGTACTACTTGTTTGGCATAAACTAAGTAAATGACTTAAATTTTTGGACACTAATTTATCAAAATCAATTTGAGATCAAAATGTTCTTCTCTATGCTCAATAAATACATCACTCTGCAAGTTATTGTTAGTGGCAAAAAGAACTTCAGCATTTTTTCTAACATATCTAGCCTTATCCTCTTCTTTATTCAAATTACAATCTACTATCTTCTCTTTAGTACAAAATTTTTCATCAATGCTTACATTTGTGCACTCAACTATTGTCTTAGTTCTATAGTTGAAACATCTATATGCTTTTCTTTTCAATGATTAACCAAGAAACATACCTTCATCACTTCTAGGATCAAACTTACCAGTAGCATGATCTCTTTTTATGTAACACTTACTTCCAAATATTTTGAAAGACTTGACTAATGGTGAGTGACCAAACCATAACTCATAGGGTGTCTTTTGAATACCTTCTCTGATATGTACTTTGTTCAGCGTATATGCTACAATGATAACTTCTTCTCTTGAAAATGTCTTTGAGACATCATTCTCAAATAGAATAGCTCTTGCTGCTTCTACTACTTACTTGTTCCTTCTTTTAGCAATTCCATTCTATTCAGGTGTTCTAGGTGAAGATAATAGTCTTTTGATTCCATTCTCTTCATAGAATATGTTGAACTATCTAGAGGTGAACTCTCCTCCTGTATCCTATCTTAAACACTTAATCTTAGCACCAGATTCATTTTCAACTCTATTCTTTAATATCTTAAATTTCTCAAAAGCTTCAAAATTCTATTTAAGAAATGCTATCCACATCAACCTAGTGAAATCATCAAAAAAAATCATAGAGTACCTTTCACCATAGAATCCTCTAGTTCTTACAGGACCACTCAAATCTTTGTGAACAATCTCTAATTTCTCTTTCATGGAGAACTTCTTGCTAGGAAAAGACACTTTCCTCTGCTTAGCCAAAATATATTCCTTGTAGACAACATTAGTAGGCTTAATAATCTTAGGTACACCTCTCATTGCAAATGTACTCCTAACTTCCATACTATTATCAAAGTTTATATGACAAAAGCATCAAAGCCATAACCAACTATTATTGACCTTTACAACTAAACATGTTATTTCAATAGGATTCAATTGAAATACATTATTTCTAGATCTGGTTCTAATACCAATCAACTTACCATATTTGTCTTTGATAATGCAGGTCTTCTCTGTGAATTGCAACATATATCCCTTGTTTACCAACTATCCAACACTTAACGAAACTATGTCTCAAACCATCAACAAAGTAAACATCATAAGTGATGCAAAAGAATCCTGGGAGTAAGAGAAATTTTGCATCACCCAATAATATTTTAATTTTAGTCTTTTCAAATTTAATAAGGACTATTAAACAGGGTGGTTACTATTTATGGGAACTTGCTATTTTTACTAAGTTTGACATAGTAGCTTAGAATGTTCTCATTTTCTACATGAAGGTTCATTTTTAAATTATAAGCCTACCATAAAAATCTCATTGCTCCAGCTTAAATATCAGAGAAGTTATTGTGGATTTTTGATGGAAAAATTTGTAGAAGAATCTTCAAGTTCACTATTGGAGGCCTTGGAGTGCCCAGATGAGGTCTAAAAACTTGATGAAAGGGCACTTGCACCATTCCAAGCCTATATATTAGGAGCTGACATTTCTAAAAAGTGGTTATAATAGCCAATTAGAGAAACAATTTGGAGTTATGGTCTTCTGAAGCTTGACTATCAAAATTTCTAAAATAATTTGTCAAAGATGTATTTAGCTGACTCTATTTATATTGTTAGGGTCTTTTGCCTCTAGGTATCAAGTTTGAGCATCTAGAACCTTCCCAAGTGGAATAAAATTGCCTATTTAAGAAAGGCTCAAACACTGTCTAGGGCGCTCTAGGTGATAGTTCATAGCCTTTCTTGTAGATTACTGTAATGAAAGCACCCATGTGGCTTAGCATATTATAACTGTAAATTCTATAATTCTACATTTGCAGTGTAAATAAGAAGTCCATATTTTGTTCTTGCATTTGTTGTTGTTCCTTTGTTTCTATTATGGTTTATGGTATTAAGGGAAGCACCCTACATCAAGAGGTGTCAAAGCTAGAGTTCTTGAGTGTGTGGACAGATCATTGATTGGGGGGCAGTTCACACTAGGATTGTGGTTTGGGCTAAGTGTGTAGACAAATTTCCAATTGTGAGATAGTTTGTACTAGGGTTTCAATGGAAGTATGAAGATGTCTCCACAAATAGAGCATGGTGGAAGAGTTGTAGGTATCACACCTGAGGGCCTTAGAGCCCTCCAAAGACAAATGCAAGTATTAGAAGAACAAATGCGTAGAGGAATAAATCTTCCTATAAGAGATGAGAGAAAGGATAAGGATGAAGTAGAAGAAAATGTTGAAGTAGAGGCAGTTCTAAACCTAGAGGAAGATAGGGTTTTTATGGCCATCTCCAAGAATAGAAAAATACCTAAGTTTGAAGTTCCCACAATTTTGAGAAATTTTAACCCAGAGGAGCTGATTGATTGGATCAATGAACTAGAGGAGTACTTTGAATATGAAGATATTTAGGATCCTAATAAGGTCAAGTTTGTGAAGGTGAAACTGAAGGGACATGCAAAGATATGGTGGTAGGAGGTTCAGTTGGAGAGAAATAGAAAGGAAAAGGAGAAAATCACAAGATGGGAGCACATGATAGCTAAACTGAAGTGACAATTCATTCCTATGAATTATAAGCTTGATATGTTGAAGAAGATGCAAGGGTTGGAGCAAGAAAAAAAAATTGTTCAAGAGTATACCGAGTTCTCATTAGAATCAGCTCTATAGAAGCTGACAAGGACAAGTGGTCCATTATTTTAATGGGTTAAGGCCAAGTATTTAAGATGAGTTGAGTCTAATTTGAATGAACACTATTGAGGAGGCATACTAGTTTTCCCTACAAGTTGAGGAAAAATTGAATAAGAAGTTTGAAAAGAAGAATATTGGAAGAGGTCATGGTGGAAGATTTGGCAAATGATCTTATGGTGGCCATAATGATGATTAGAAGAATAAGGATGAGGTTGGCAATAGCAGTCAAAACCAAAGGGGAAACAATTCCAATCATTTCCATTATCATAACAATAGAGATTAAAGAGGAAGAGGCAAAGCACAAGGATCTAGAAGAGGAGGCTTCCATGGGAAATGTTTTCATTATAGAGAAGAGGGGCATAGAGCATTTGAATGTAACTAGTGCCAAGGAAGGGTAGATCAATAATAGAAGGTGCCGCCAGAGTTGCGCATGGTGATGAAGATGCTAGATCCTCACATTCTGAAGATGCTGAAGGAAGAGAAGTCCTAGTCAATAGAAGAACCTTGTTGACTGGTGAGAATGAACCTGATCAAAGAAGGATTTTGTTTCACACAAGGTGTAGACATGAAGATAAATGTTGTGATGTTATTATTAATAGTGGAAGTATTGACAATTTAGAATTAGAAATGATGGCCACCACGTTTAAGCTAAAGAGATAGAAACATCCATGTCCATATTATACTGCTTGGGTGTAAGATGACCACAAGGTCATGGTCAATGAGTAGTTCTTAGTGAAATTCAAGATTGGAAGCTACCAGGGTGAGGTACAATGTGATATCATACCTATGGACATATGTCATATGGTGTTTGGTAGGCTATGGCAGTTTAATAGGCATGTTGTACACGATGGGCAAGCAAATACCTACACTCCAACCAAGGATGGAATGAAACATAAGTTCCAACCATTGAAGGAGAAAGAAGAAAAGGTATGTAATGCTACAATAATATGTTTTGTTGATGGAAAAGAGTTTCTAAAAGATATGAAGCATGAGCATATGTGTTTTTCTATAATTCCTAAAGATAGTAAAGAAGAAGTAGAGGAGGTACTTGTATAAATTGTAGATATGTTGGGAGAGTTTTTTGATATTGTATCAGATAATGTACCTAATGGATTACCCCAATGAGGAAGATCAGTCACTAGTTGGATTTGGTTTTAGGAGCCAATTTTCTAAACAAGGCAACGTACAAAATGACACCAGTAGAAAGTGAAGAGTTGAACAAGCAAGTTCATGAGTTGTTGTGTTGATTGAAGAGAGTCTAAGTCCATGTGCTATATGAGCCATATTAGCACCAAAGAAGAATGGAGAATGGAGGATGTCCATAGATTCTTGTTCTATCAACAAAATCACAATCAATTATAGATTTCCATTGCCAAGGATGGATGATATTATGGACTATTTGAGTGGAGCTGAGTATTTCACAATGATCGATTTGAAGAGTGGATACCATCAAATTCATATTAGAGAAGATAATTAGTGGAAGACTACTTTCAAGGCCAAAGAAGGATTATATGAGTGGTTAGTCATGCCTTTTTGGGCTAACCAATTCTTTGAGCACTCTCATGAGGCTCATGAATGAGGTACTGATGGAATTTATGGGTAAGTTTTTCATTGTTTACCTAGATGATATTTTCATCTTTAATAAGACATCAAAGGAGTACTTGATCCATATTTGAAAGGTGTTTGATATGTTAAGGGAAGAAAAGTTGTTGATAAATTGAGGAGTTGGAGTACCTAGGATTTGTAGTCTTAGCATAAGGTCTGAAAATGGACCTAGAGAAAGTGAAGGCTATCCTTGAATGGTCTGTTCCAAGGACTTCAACAGAGGTAAGATCCTTTCATGGAATGACTAGTTTTTGTAGAAAATTCATTAGAGGATTTAGTAGTATTTGTGGACCCTTAACTGAAACAATGAGAGGAAATAGGAAAAAACTTAAGTGGAATGTAGGAGCAGATAAGAGTTTTAACTTGTTGAAACAAAAAGTTATTAAGCAGCCTGTTTTAGCACTTTGTGATTTTAACAAGATGTTTCAAGTGGACTATGATGCTAGTGGTACTACAATAGGAGCTATTATGAAATAAGAAGGTAGACCTATTGCTTCTTTTAGTGAGAAGTTGAATGATGCAAAAAATAAAATATTTTGTATATGATTAGGAATTTTATGCTATAGAATATGTTGAACTATCTAGAGGTGAACTCTCCTCTTGTATACTATCTCAAACACTTAATCTTAACACCAAATTCATTTTATACTCTATTCTTTAATATCTTAAATTTATCAAAAGCTTCAAACTTCTCTTTAAGAAATGCTATCCACATCATCCCATTGAAATCATGAAAAAAAATCATAAAGTACCTTTCACCAT
Organism: Cupressus sempervirens; assembly: GCA_028749045.1. Lineage (NCBI taxonomy): Eukaryota > Viridiplantae > Streptophyta > Pinopsida > Cupressales > Cupressaceae > Cupressus > Cupressus sempervirens. Next base: position 742,512,567 of record CM053783.1, on the reverse strand, counting down.
AGAATCCTCTAGTTCTTGCAGGACCACTCAAATCTATGTGAACAATCTCCAATTTCTATTTAGTAGAAAACTTCTTGCTAGGAAAAGACACTTTCCTCTACTTAGCCAAAATACATTCCTTGTAGACAACGTTAGTAGGCTTAATAATCTTAGGTAGACCTCTCATTGAAAATGTACTCCTAACTTCCATAATATTATCAAAGTTTATATGACAAAAGCATCAAAGCCATAACCAACTATTATCGACCTTTGCAACTAAACATGTTATTTCAGTAGGATTCAACTGAAATACATTACCTCTAGATCTGGTTCTAATACCAATCAACTTACCATCTTTGTCTTTGATAATTCAAGTATTCTCTATGAATTGCAACATATATGCCTTGTCTACCAAATATCGAACACTTAATGAAACTGTGCCTCAAACCATCAACAAAGTAAACATCATAAGTGATGCAAAAGCATCTTGGGAGTAAGAGCAATCTTGCATCACCCAAAAATATTTTAATTTTAGTCTTTTCAATTTTAATAAGGACTAATAAATAGGGTGGTTACTATTTATGGGAACTTTCTATTTTTACTATGTTTGACATACAAGCTCAGAATTTTCTCATTTTCTATATGAAGATTTTTTAATTATAAACCTATCCTAAAAATCTCATTGCTCTAACTTAAGTATCAGAGAAGTTATTGCAGATTTTCAGTGAAAAAAATTTGTAGAAGTATCTTTAGGCTCACCATTGGAGGCCTTAGACTACCTAGATGAGGTGAAAAACATGACGAAAGAATGCTTGCATCATTCCAAGACTATAGATCAATAGCTTGCATTTGCGAATAGTGGTTATAATAGCCAATCAGAGTAACGGTTCAAGAGTTATGGCCTTTTGAAGTTAGGCTACCAAAATTTCTAAAAAAATTTGTCAAAGATGTATTTGGCCAACTCTATATGTATTTTGGGGGTTTTTTGGCCCTAGGTATTAAGTTTGAGCATCTAAAACCATCTCGAGCGGTATAAAATTTCCTATTTAAGAAAGACCCAAACATTGTCTAGGGAGCTCTGGGTGATAGTTCGCAGCTTGTCTTGTAGATTACTATAATGAAGGCACCCATGTGGGTTAGCATATTGTACTTGTAAACTATGTAATTATACATTTGTGATGCAAATAAGAAGTCTATATTTTTTTTTATTGCATTTGCTATTGTTTCTTATTTGCATTACAAATACAAAATTACAGAATTCATATGAATAATATGCTAACCAACATGGGTGCCTTCATTCTACTAATCTATAAGACAAGCTGCCAACTATCACCTAGAGCTCCCAAGACAATGTTTAGGAATTTCATAAATAGGAAATTTTATGCCACTCAGGATGTTCTAGATGCTCAATCTTAATACCTAGGGCTGACAGATCCTAACAGTACATATAGAGCTGGCGAAATACATCTTTGACAAATTATTTAAAAATTTTAAAAGGTCATAACTCTCGAATTGTTGCTCCAATTGGCTATTATAACCACTTTTTGGAAATGTTAGCTCTTGATCTCACTAATACATTAGGGGTCAATTTTCAACGTTAATTTGCGACGGCAAGAAAAGGTAATGTGGTTTTGGCTTTTTTTTTCAATTTTAGCCCAATGTCGTCACAATTGCAACGGCAGGCATCGCAATTGCGATGCTAGCGAGATATAAGAGAAAAAAAAAAGCCAAAAACTCTCATTCAATGAAATTGCATGACACAAGGTTCTTCTGAAAGGAAAGGAGCATTGCAGGATAGCCTTTCGCATAACATTGGAAGTGAAGGTACATGGTCATACACAGGAAAGGAATTACCAAAATCTTCCAAGCAGGTTTTTTTAAATAAATATTTAGCTATGCAAGAACCAGAGAAATCAAATTTGTGTTCAGAGGATGTTCCATTGGATAGGCATTGTGGCCATAGATTTCTTGCAGAAAATCTGAAAAGTCTTGTAGATAGAAATAAAGAAGTAAAGCACCCCATGGTTCATAAGAAAAGCTCTCCTGCAAATGCAACAAAGTGACTTGCAAAAGAGATTATTAGAGTGGGAATCCCTCGGACCCCTGATCGAGTTTTTCCCACTCCCAGAGTAAAAACAGATTCTGTAAAGAAGGCACATCTTACTCAAGGCAGGCAATCTATAAGTTCCAAAGTTTTAATATTATCAAAATAAAGGCATTTTGAAAGGCACTAACTCAAGACCACGTACATTATTATATTTTTGTATTTGAAATAGATATTTATATTAGCTAACACCTTATAGGAATCACTAATAACAAGATTTTTTCTGGTTCAACAACACAACTATGGACATTCTATCAAGTTATCTTCGAATCAGGGCTTATTCAGTTCTCCTGAAATCCTTAATATTACTACTAACTGTAAGCGTCTCCTACATATATGCTTAAATATTTCCAAACGTTTATTGATACCCACAAAAATAGAATTTAACACAATGAATAGACCAAGCAAAGAGTAAGAGAACAACTCATTCTTGGCAAAAACTAAAGAAAGTGACGGAAAATTGATTCAGATTCATAGAAAGAGATATTTATTATACACAGCAAATCCTTTCAATAGGCATCAAATTGAATGTAAATCAAGTGAAAAGACAGCATCATAATAGCATACTCTTCATCATCACCATAATCTCTCTTAACATTTTATCACTTTAAAAATAGAAAGTACCCTAAAAACTTGCTCAGTAAACAAGTACAACTCATAGGTACTATGAAAAGAAGTGGCAAATGAAACATGAAAAGAAATATTCAAATTCAGAGAAAAGACACGGTGAACATGCTATCAGTATTACAATTCAAAATAATAATATGTATGATACAGGAAAACATCAATGCAAGAGAATGCACATAATTATATTCTAGATCTAGGTTCTACATAATTATCTCTCGCTTACATGCATCCTACTTGATTATTTTACTTTGGCATATATGGAGCATTGTTCAAACTTCAAACAACTTGGCAAACTGGTGAATACATGCAGAAAAACTTAGTAATAGAAAAAGAAGTGGTTCAGGCATTTCCTTTAGAGCAGAATCAAACTCAGAAATAGTTGGTTACTTATTTGTACTGTGGCTGCAGTCTCGATCAGCTGAGGAATGACAAGAGATCAAGTATTTCAAAGATGGTACCCAATACAAAGAGATAAGATCTCATAACATCATTAGATGTATTCCAATGGTGCCTTTGGAGACATGCACAATAGGATTTTACTTTTCATGAGGCAGGGCATTCAACATCATCATATTCGACTTTAGGAGTAGCAGCCCAAAAATTTCCCGCCCACACTTGTTAGTGCAGCAAAATATATTAACTATTCGTTGGTAAACATCCTTCTATTTGGTGAATTAAAAACAACTTTCTGTTATACATAACAATTTTTCTGCTATCCAAGATTTTACTTGATGTTGTTTCTAGAAGAGATTGTATATGTTTTTTGGATCACAATGTTTCAGATCTCACTCCATGACAATCACATGTGATCTAGTTATGATCCTCTATATTCATATTAGAGGCTTTGATGTTGAAATTGGCTTAGAAAATAATCATGACGATGACCATAGGGTCTCTTCATAATTTTTTTGGTGACTAATCTATTTATGTTAAAGCAGGATGTATCAGCATTGACTGTAGCAAAAAAACAAGTTACATAGATGAAAACTTGCATTGTTGCACTTAAAGCTGACATTTGACACTTGGAGTTGATATGCATGTTTCTTTGAGGTGGGTGATAACAAAGAGCTCATCAATTTTCACTGTGTTATCTTCTGGCTACAAGTCTACACCATTCTTCACTATTTTTTATTTATACCTAATACAATTTTAATTTTCAAAATGTTTATCATTGCCACAGTTTTTGAGAGTTGGCTTCTTTGTATTAACGCCTATAAGGAGCCATTGGATATTGGAAGATAAAGGTTATAAATCTTAGGTAGTTTGTCTGCGAGATTTCTTTTGGATTTGGTTGTGTTACATGAAATGTTGAAGTACGATGCATTGATTTCAACCCATTTTGATTGATTTGTACAAATTCTTATGACCAGTTCCATATATTTAATTACATTTAGACACTATCTTTTAATGCTTTATTTCAGTGTGCTACATATTCTATTTCATATTTGTGATATATGATGAAAGTATTATAACAGATGGAGGAATAGTCCATGAGTGGCGTGGCCAGTTGAAATGGTTTTAGTTTCAATTTTACACCATTTGATACAAATAATCAGTTTACCAATCGACCCCTAGATTCATTCCATTTGCAGTAAAATCTTCATTACATAGAAAATGTTCACAAAATCTATGTCAATGTTCACACATCTTCTTGGACTTACGCAAATCTATGTCAATCCTCACACATTTTCTTGGACTTACACAGGAACTATGTTGCGCTGCAGTTCTTGTTAAATATGTTATCAACTTGACTTTTCTATTAAAGGCTCTCATGCTGAATTGAAAGCCAGGTAAAGAAAAAGATATTATACACTATTTTGTTGGTACCCTATGCAGCACAACAAACTTGTTCTTACTAAAAGAAAATTTTCTTTTCTTTTGTTTCATTGCAGATCTTCTACTTGCATAGAGGTCTCTTCCCATCATTGGACACACTTGATAACATTCAAGCTTTGGATCGCATACAGGAAGTGTGTCTATACACATAAGTATAAAATTCTTCTTTTCCCGCAACACATATAACAACAATTTTAAGTGCTTGCAAGGTATATACTTATGAATAAATATTACATCCTGATTTAAATGTATGAAAACAATTTTCATTCCCTTTAAGCTTCATTCATCTCGAGGTGCAATTCACAAACTCAAGAATAGTGGCTTTTTTTCTTTAGGATACCTTTAGGGAAAGAGTATGTGAATGCTCCCTCATGTCTGGAGTCCAGTTTAGAGGAGATGGCTATTTACACTGCTAAGGTTTGTTGAATCTATTTCTAAATAACATTGCTTGCTATTGTTGAATCTAATCTAATGTGTATTTTAACTAGACTTGTAGCTTATATGTTTTCAAATTTTTGTTAGGCCTTGTAGTTTGTATAATTTGATTGCTGGAGAGCTTCTACAACTAAGAAAGAAAGCCATTGCACCAGTTATAGCCGCGTGCTCGGGTATGAAAATTGTTTTTTTTTTATTCTAATGTATATTTTAACTAGACTTTTAGCTTATATGTTTTGAAATTGCTTTTAATGGCTTAATGTTGTAAGGTCTCTTCAAATAAGACCTTCAGGCGGTTGGTCAAAGTTTTACAAATAATCTTAGGAATAAAGTTAAAGAAAGTATTTTTAAAATATTAAAGTATTTAGCTAGGTCTAAGAAGATTTGTGTACTTTCAACAGTTTTTCTTAGTTTGTGAAATTTGTAGACCGAAGTTTTCATAGCCCAATTTTTGCTTCCTGCAAAGAACGATCATGTCAGATAATATAAGTGAAGAACAAAACAGGGAGACAATCGCTAGATTGTGGTCTAACTTGAAAAGAAAAGGTGATGGAAAATGTTATTGTCCTTGCAATATTTGTAAGGGCTTAAACTGTAGAAGACTGCTAATCAAAATAGTTAAGAGACACTATAGGGAGAATGGTCACATTGAAGGGGGGCATGACTATCATCCACTGGTAAGTCATTCATTATATCATTTTAACAATTTATATACATATGAAATCACTTGATGATGAGTTGATGATCATGGTTTATTTATGTTAATCAATTTTATATAGGTTGATCTTCCCAGGGAAGTACATGATATGAACCACAACAATCCGAAGAATATGGTTTTCGAAGTGGAGGAACATGGAGGTGCAAATATCCAAGGTGAAGATAATGATGGTAAACAAAACTTTTGAATCATAAAAGATGGTAAACAAAACTTGTGAAGCCTAATGAGCATTTTGTGCCTCCTTGAGGTACTCAAATATATGAGCAAAATTACCACAAACTATCAAAGAGCTATGCAGATCTTTCACACACAATTTTCATTTCAAAAATAGAAGTAACATCATTTTTGTAGCTTCCTGTGTCATTTTTAGGCAAATCATCTTAGTGAATACTGTAAAAAACAAACAAAAACAAGTTTTTATACCCCTATGCAGAAATCACAACTGCTTAGGGTATAGTCCCATGAAGAGAGGGGAGTCACTTAAACTGCTAAGAAGTTTAGGAGACTCATAAATCAGCTGGTCCCATGGCTTTTATAGGGAAAATTGTACTAAAAACAAATTGGTTGAAATTTTTTGGGACATCAGCAGTCTCATAATTCTATGGCACCAATTAATGCTAAAATAATTAATTGAGAGTCTTTGTAATGGCTGATGTATTTGATGTGGAACAATTGAACCAAATTAGGAGTTAAAACAAAGCTAGACTTTTTCATTAAGAACTACAACCCCCTCATGGATCGTACATCATAGCAGCCAGCCTTACTGGCTCATCTGACAAGTGTTTCTTTGTTGCTTGGCATTTACCTTTTGTAGTTTTTGATTGATTTTGAGGGTTTGACTTAGAAGTTAAATACATTCTAGTTCTGAGCTAATGCAATGTATTTCTTTGCCCTTATGTATAATTTTGAAATACTGCATATCATAAATACATGTTTGATATTTTTTTGTGAAAACACACCCATCCTCCAAAAAAAATATCATCGTAACACAATCATAACTTTCACACATGACAATTTTTTTCCCATTATTTACAAACATTTCGATGTAGTAAACATATAATTATTGCACTATATCTTGCACACTTTTCTTGTAGAATAAATAACTATTGTAGGTTACATAAAAAGACTTTATCAAGATAAATCTGGTTGAGATCCCGCAACCCTTCTAGAAAAATATTTGAAGTATAGTTCATTAAACCCATCTTTTTATTAGAGTTCACATTTGAAGAAGGGAGCATGATAGATTGGCCTGGAACAATCCTCACACTAAGACCAAGCGCGGACCCTCGCCCTCTTGGCCCCAACTAGCAAGCACATAGGACATCAAGCAAGAGGCGGCCTACCTAGTGGAGTGTTGGTATCTACCCTCCCTATTCATGCCACATCTAAATTTATTTTACAGAATCCAATCACCATACAATTGGAATCAGGGAGCATGACAGGTTGGCCCAAAGAAATTCTCACACTAAGCCCAAAAGCAGACACTCGTCCTCTTGGACCCAAGTGGCAGGAAATTGGATTTCTAGCATGGGGTGCTGTACCTAGTGGAATGCTTCTATCTGCCTCCCTATTCGTGACTCCTTATCCATCCTCTCGTGTTTTTGATTACTCCAACAATCAACCATCATAGAGATTGAAATGACTCCAATAGTGTCCAAGCTAAGCACAAGCACAAATACTCACCCCCTTGCCACCTTTAACCAAAAAAAAAAAAGACCCACGATGATAATGAAAATGAGTCAAATTTGTGACGTAATAATAATAATTGGACACATTTAAAGATGATCCAAGTTCCATAAGAAAAAAGTGTAAGCCCGGCCCATCCAATATAAAAGGCAGCCTGTAATCTAACCAAAATTGTAGGAAGCAAAAAATGAATAGGTCTCCTATTGCCTCTGTTGATGTTTTAGCCCAGAAATAGAGATAAACAGCAATAAAAAAGCATAAACAATTCACTGAACACTCAAAGCATTTTTATCCTGGGAAAACTCTTCGATAAGAAGGGGAAAACTCAGCCACACCAGCAAAAATATATTTTATTGATCATAAAATATTCATGTACAAAGCTCGATTTTACATATAATGATGTGTGTGTTCTATTCTTCTGTTTAAGATAGTATGGTCCTATAATTCACTAACTTCAATGTCTGATTCCTGTTACTATGATTTAATTTGACACTTGGTTATTGATATAAATTAAAGAAAGCTTGTATATATCTCTATTGGCACAACCCATGGAGCTTCATCCTCATACCAGTGATTCTTTAGCGAGCTACACCTTATGAGAATTGCAATGGTATAGTAAAAAGTATAAATTCTAGAAGCATGGGTAGAAAAAAGGCGAGAATATATATTTCATTTAGCCGCGTAATGGAGTCAAAAGATCGAGAGGATGTCGTTACCATCTCCAACACCAACCGAGGGAGCAAAAATAAGGCACTGACAAACAATATGTGTACAACCAACCTCCACGATAAGAAGAGCAAATGGAATGGAAGTTTCTCGGCTCGCCATCCAATTGCTTGATATGACTCGTAGGCCCATTGATCTGATGCTTTGGGGCTCAGCAGCCGAGGAAGTGGGTAGTGAATTGCAACAAAGCTACTACTTGCAAGACACTACAGTTCTAGTGGTTAAGGGGGGCCATGTTATTGAGTTCAATGGAAGAGTACTCAACACCACAGGTAATACACAACTGATGATCAATCTCCAAATTCCAGAGAAAGCGGAGTTAAAGTCATGGTTCAATGACAATGTTAAGGACAATGGTGATCCATTGATTAGCTACGCCCCACAACCTCCTGCAGTATTGAGAATGACAATTCATGACATACATGATCAAACTGTGCATTCTACTTGTGCTATAAAGTGCATCGTGAAAGCAACCATTATAGAGGTCAACACAGACAAGCTATCCTACTCGGCTTGCCCCAACCAAGTGGCAGGAAGGAAAAGCAAGAAAAAGTTGTCTAAAAATGCAAATGAAGAATGGTATGGTAAAAAATGTGACAAGCAATTTACGAAATGCAATTATAGCTACATGGTCCGCCTATAATTGCAAGACCACACTGGGGAGCTATGGGCAACCGCATTTGATGAAGGAGCAATACAACTACTCGACATGACTACAAACACATTGCTAGAGCTAGTAGCTGAAGATGATGCTTGTGGTAGGGCTGCTGTGGCGACGATGGTAGTTGGCACCGCTGCCACAGTGGCCCCGCCATACTGCTAACCACGGACGTCGCAATTGCGACGTCCACACGCACATTGCAACAAAATAAGCATCGTGTACATAGCGATGCCATCGCAATTGATGATTTTGCATCGCAATTGCGACACATTCGCAAACATTGTGACGTCCAGTGGTGTCGACAACACAGTCGCAAGTTTCCATGGACGTCGCAAGTATGACGCCCACGAAAGAACTGTAAAGGCTCCCGCCTCAGCGAACCTGTGGGCAGATGCCGACGCCACCCCGTCGCAATGCGTGGTGAAGACATTAGAATTGTGACGGGAACCAAATCCATCACGATGGGAGTAATGATGGGATAGAATGTTGAGCTTGCGATGGATAGGCGTCAAAATTGTGACATCCAAGAATAGACGTCGTAATTTGTGACTAAAAAACAACGAGGTCTGCTGCCGTCGCAGTGGCGAGACATTTGCATCGCAATTTTGACACTTGGCCATCGCAAATCGATGCCAAATGTATTAGTTTCTATAGGCTCGAGAATGGCACAAGTGCCCTTCCATTAATTTTTTGGACCTAATCTAGGCAAGACCTCCAACGGTGAGCCTGAAGACTTTTCTGCAAAATTTTCAACCAAAAATCCACAATAAACTCTCTAATACTTAAGTTTGAGAAATTAGATTTTTATTGTAGGCTTATAATTCCAAATAAACATTCATGTAGAAAATAAGAACATTCTAAGCTCGTATGACAAACTTACTACAAATATCAAGTTTCCATAAATAGTAACCACCCTGTCTACTAGTCCTTATTAAAATAGAAAAGACTTAAATAAAAATATTTTTGGGTGATGCAAGATTGCTCTTACACCCAATATTCTCTTACATTAATAAGTGTTATTTTTACCATCAAGAGTAATAGACCCAATCCCTTTAATATGATAGGCTGCATTGCTACCAACTCTAACAATACCTTCCTCATGATTTTTTAACTTAACAAATTTATTCATATCATCAGTCATGTGATGTGAGCACTATCAATTATGCAATTTGATTCCTTCTCAACTTGGGTAACTATAGCTCTTTCTTCTCTAATTTCTCTATCAAGGTTATCTTCCTTAATAGCCACAAATCCTAATTCATCATCACTTTCACTTTGATCCTTTTCATCAAGTTCTTCATCCTCATTAGCATATAATTATTTTTTTATCTCTTCTTTGCTTTGTGAAATCTTTGGTGCAAGGCATTACTAGCTCAATCATCTGAGTTGTCTGCTAGAATGGTGGTGATAAATTTTTCAAGATCTTCCATGTAACCTCATTATCTTGTTTAGTTCTACCAAGAAATTGAATACTTGGAATAATTTCTAATATTCTTACTATATAATTTCTGATGTGTTCATCTTCCAGCATTTTACAATCTTGCAATGTGCAAATCTGACTTTGTAATTTCACTTTTTTGCATGTTCATCAGCTTCAAGAGTAACTTGTAATGCTTTCCAATTTTTGTGAGAAGTTTGGAATGTCTTTAGCTAATTTTATTCTTTCTTTGGCTACCATGTTATACATGAATATATCTCTCTTTGCTTCACTGTAGTCTTCAATCTTCCCTTCTTCCACATTTGTCTTCTCACTGTTTGTCAAGATCCAATAACCTAGACCCATGTACAATAGATGATTCTTCATATTTTCATTCCTATTGGCCCCATCGAATCTCAAACTATCTTTACCATTGATCTCCGAAGTTGTTAAGCCTTATCTTTATGGACCTGATGCTTTGATACCAATTGTTAGAATATATAGTCCACTAATATAACTATGAGGGAGGTGGGGGGTGAATCAGTTATCTGACTATCATCACAAACATTAACCCTAAACAAACTTAGGCATGCAATTAATATAAATTGAAACCACAATAAGATACTCATACACAATTAACACCAGATATGTTAACTAGGGAACCCCTTGATCAGAGGGAAAAACCCAGTGGGGATGGTACTCACAAGATGATGTACTAATATAAATATTCCTTATTAGATGATAGACCCTGTTAGGAGTCTGTTTCAAAATTTAATACATATGAGTCCCTATTAGGAGACTTTGAATCCCTATAATGTGATTCCAACCCTGTTAGGAGCTATGGAAGATAGCTGGAGCCATTGCTCAAACAAATTCAATGTTAAGATCAAAGAACACACTATCCAAATGATTTATGCATTATTCCTTTCAGAATAATAAAGCTGAAATGTACTTCCTTCCTCTATCTCTATCCTTTCAGCCAGACTTCTACTCCTTCAGATCTTGTAACCAAATCTCACACTACACATCTAATGACCCCTTATATCACTTATAGGCATTCAACAAGCATTCTGCTCCTTCTTGCACTACGCACTAATACTTAACGTTCCATTTGATCGTCTAAATCCATGTCTACTTTACAAACAAGGAAAATATATTTCCTTTATACCATATTATCATAATAATTCCTTGATTCAACCTTGAGGCTTTCTTAATTAATTAAACTAAGATAATTAATTAGTTCATAATTGTAACAACACTTACAACTCACATTCTATAGAAAACTTTACATGTGTGAAACCACATCTTGCACCCATGCTGGCATCACCACATGATCATCCTCTACCACAGTTATTTATGCATTACCTTCATTACATCTCATATGAAAGATAATGATAGATCATCATAACTCTATTTTCTAGTGCTCTATTTTTGCACTACTTCTAGTAAAACAAGTGTAACTTCCAAACAACTTCAAATCAAACTTAGTCCTTTAAACCACATCATCGAGACAACCTTAGGAACATGGCCTCCACTGGTCATCATCTAAAACTTCCTAAGCTTCTACACATCTTAAGATTACTGACTTATATTCTTCTAGTCTTAAAAAAATTACTGCTATGTTGACATCAATGACAAATATAATCATAAATGAAACATATCAATACTCTTCAATGCTTAAGATAATCCCCCAATGTAGTATCATCAACATTCATGCTAACACCTACTATATTGGATATAGTCCCTCTTGCATGTTACCTACTTTCCCTAAATGATATACAATGAGATATGGAGACTAGGCAGTGCACTTAATTAGCTAGTCTGTCATGCTAGTATTTTGTGTGTTTGTTTGTTGTACTGTATTTCTCTGAAATTGAATATTGCTAGATTCTTCTATATGATATTTTTTTCTCTGTTGGTGCAAGGTGATAAAGGCATCGAACTTGTTGTATTATTCCTCTATATGTATATCTATTCTGACATATGTTGTTTCATGTTATGTTGTACTTGTGCTATTGTTGATACATGTTTCCTTATGTAATCTACTTGGATTTGTGACTTGGTAGCACTGATTCCTTTTGGTCTCTAGGTCATGGTCCAAAAAGATTCTTCTTTGTATCTCTTATGTGATCTTTCCTCCTTTGTGATTGTAATTCTACTATCTTTGGGAATGATGTCAGTCATTTGTAATAATATCATTATCTTATAATCAAACTGACCCCACAATAGGTAGATCCCTTCTATGTTTTTTTTATGTTTATGTACTATTTCACTTGAGTTGTCTTTGTCTAGGGGCATCTCGTAGTGGAAACATAATCGATGGAGTTATTTATGTTTTCATCAAATCCATTTCTCCTGTTAAAGTATTAGAGATGAATTTAACATGGGGGATTACACTCTACTCAACTATAGCACACACACACTTTTTAATACATATATTATTTTTCAAGATACATTTTTCTCTCTTTTTAGATTAGTGATTGATCCTTAAAGCATGGATTTATATTTTATGATATCTTGATCCCTCCAGTTTAAAGGATGAAGGTGTCCTTAAGATTGGATCTCTTTTTAATTTTTACTTTTACTCTTATAGAATAGATTATTCTTGAGATTGAATCCTTGATGGGTTGACTAGTGAGTAGTCATATTCACTAGGTGGTTTAATTCCATCTTTCCATTTGTGCAGTTTCCTTGTGTGCTTCACAATGAGACATAAGTTCTCATTGGGAGAGATAATCACACTTTTTTTCTTTTTGTCTTTGTCTCTCTTATTGTGATCTTAGAGTTGTCAAAGACTTGAGTCTCTAGGGGCTTGAGGATCTCTTTATTGAACCCTTGGTATTTGGTCTTTGATTATTGTAATTGATGTTAGTAATGAGCATATGGTATGGCTAACATCATGTAATTATATTATTTAATTTCCTTCAATATATTTAAAAAAATATTGAAGACAAATGCTTAAGTATTTTACAATTAACACTTAATGTTCACATTGGTTTTGAAAATTGATATAAAAAATAGTTTTGGTCTATTAGAAGGTGAACATGTTTTTAATTAGATAGACCCCAAATATTATACCTCTTTGGAAAGCACACGGAGTTAGTTAAAATGGGTCGTTGTTATTTTGTGCATAAAACATATATAGAAAGAGAAAAAGTTTGCTTATCAGAAATAGTTATTGAATTGTTATGCCAGTTTTAGCAGTTTTGAGCAGTTTTGGTCTAATGGAAGTTTGGGGTATGTATTTGCCTCCAAAATTTTGAATTTCTTGGTTTATAAGTAGAGGATACATTCCTCTCAAAAATACAATAGGTAGTTTTGATAGATGTTGCTGAATTTTTGTGGAATTCCTTCTAGAGTGAATAGTTTGCAGGCATATTTTAATAGCAAAGAAGAGGGTAATGCTTTATGTTTCTTATTTTATATTTGTGAATTTATTTTCATTGTAGAAGTTTATCAAAGGTAGAACAAGGATTAGATATTTCTTCTTCATTCATTCATATTAGTATTTGATTAGATCTTTTAATGAAAAAAGAAAATATATTTGGATATTGGATGTTTTGAGGAGAATAAAAGTATATCCTATATTGTGTTTTCAATAAGAAGTTTAAACTAGTGATTTATGATTTGTGTTGTAATAGATATGATCCTTGAATTTTATATCTTACTTGTTCATTTTTGAAGTCGATGCTTCTCGTATTCATGAAGTTGGTGCTTTAGGTGTAAGGGATTGGTGTTCCTTGAAATTGGTGTTTCTAAAATAGGGTGTTGGTGCTTCCCAGAGTTGTAGCTCTAAAAGATTTGCACAAGAGGCCAATAAAGTTTCAAATTCAAAGTGTTTTTGTACCCTAAGGGGTTTTCGATGTTAAAATATTGTGTCACTTTGTTATTCATTAACTATCTTTCTCATGTGTTAAATTTTTACAACTTGTAACTGTTTCAAGTTTTTAAAAGTATTTTAAACCACTAATTCACACCCCCCCTCCCCTCTTAGTGGTGTTTTTATTCCAACAAGTGATATCAGAGCAAGGTTAGCTATATCAAGTTAAACAACTTTGTGTAGATTTTGGTTGAGTGAAATACTTATCTTTTACGTATCAAGATAGTTCTTCAAAGGTTCATATTTTTGATGGATCAGATTATGCTTTTTAGGAAGTAATGATGCAAACATATTTGTTACCTATTAATGTTGATGTTTGGGCTTCAATTTTTAATGGTTATAAAGTTCCCAATACTTTACCTACAGATCCTAATGAAAAGAGGAATTATAAAACTACTATGAAATCTAAATTTTCTATACTTAATAGTTTATCTAAAGATGTTTTTGTTAAGGTAATGCATTGCAGCTCTTCTAAAGAAGTATGGGACAAATTCAAAAACACATATCATGGTAATGATAGAGTTAAAGAAGCCAAGATACAACATTTTAAATCAAGATTTGAAGACCTTAAGATGGTTAATGATGAAAAGGTAGAAGAATATCTCCTTAAGATATATTGAACTATAAAAGGCATAAGAAGACTTGGTGAAAAAATTGATGATATTGATTTTGTAAAGTAAGTTTTGAGATATCTTCTTGATAAATTTGATTCTATGATATGTTCCTTAGAAGAAACTAGAGATATTAACAAGTATAAAATGGAATATATTCATGGAGAACTTGTAGCTTATGAAATGAGAAAGTTTGGTAAATAGGAATCCACAAGCAAAGAAGCAACATTCAAGGTGGAAAAGAAAGTGAAGCAAGTCTCTTCAGAATCAAAAGATCTTGATGTTCTTGAAGCACATTTATCAAGGAAATTAAATAAAGGAGCAAGTAAATACAAAGGTAAAATTCCTTTCGAATGCTTTAATTGTGGTAAAATACAGCACTTTTCATCCAAATGTCCTTATAATAGTCATGATGAAGTAGATGATGAGAAAGAGAATTAAAGTAAAAAAGAAATTTTATAACAAAAAAAGTTCTTTAAGAAGAAGAAGAGTTTTGTTGTTGATGTATTATATACTGACTCTAGTAGTTTTGAATGTGATGAAAATGAAGTTTCATTCATGGCTATAGAAACTACTTGTCAAGAATGAACAAATTGTGTATGTGAAGGATCATGGTCAACCAAACTATGCTCTTAAGTGGCAAGAAAAAATCAACAAATCAGGGTTATATCAACTTGATGTGCAATTTTCTACTTGTTATAAACCTTATATCAAAAAGTTGAGAGAAAATAATTTCTAGGAAATTGAATTCACTTTGTAAAGTATGAGGCCTTACCTAAAAAAATAAATAAATTGATTGTTCAAAAATTTTAATTTTAATGTAATAGTACAAAAAAATTAGGGAAAACATAAGAAGTAGATGTATGTCTAACCACCTTAATCAAAATCAAATGATAATATTTTTAAATTGTATTCTAGATAGAAGAAATTGACTCATGCTTGGATGTGACAAATATTTTTGTGTATTTTTATTCTAAATAAATAAATAATTATAAATTTTCTACTTTAGTATTTTTGGAATTAAAAAAATTGCCTGTCTGACCACCTTAACTAATTCAAAACTTTGCAAAATTTAATTTTTCATTTATTTTCTTATAGTAGCAGAAGCATAGAATATTATGCATCTTTTGGATTTGAAAAATGTTGTACCTTTTGAAAGTTATAGTTATTTTTCAAGTAGTGTGTCAATCAATGCTTTATACATAACTCTATTAGAAAATAAGTAATAATTACTTACTAAACTCATAATTTGACAAACCTTACATTTATGGAAAGCTACAAATATTTTTAAGAAATCCTTTTCATTTCATCAAATTTTGGCAAAAAATAAGTTGTCAACTACATGCTTGAAGTAAAAAACACACAAGAGCAGGCCTAAAACACATTTTTGAGATGTTTTTAAAGTTGAATGTTTAGGATTGGTATCAAAAGATATAGTACACCTAATAAAGCTATTAATTGTTTTCATTTAGTATCAATTTGGGTTTGAAAAAAGTTGGAGTAGATTTTGAAATCCTTTGAGGCATTTCAAAACTAAATATTTTTTAGATTGCCACTTTTTGGCACACCATGATCTTCCACATACCTAGTTATAGAATTGAAATTACAAATTGAGGAACAAAAGAGAATTGTCTTTGTTACTAAGGAAGAGTTACTGGGGAATGTACAAGGTTAATGAATAAAGTGATATCATATGGAAGAAAGTTAGAAAAATATGAGAACACTGCTTTGGATGATATGTTAAAGAAACAAAGAAGAACTGATGATCTAATAGGAATTGGTTTTGAACTTGGACAATGTTCTAGTGACAAGAATGATAAATCTTTATTCGAGATATTTAAATCTAAAAGTAAGGATAAAAATTAGAATGCTACCACTTCAAATCTAGGTAAAATAGAAATTTTAATCATATTTCTAATGATAAAAATTAGGTTATATCAAGCACTTCGTTCATGGGTAAAAGACACTCAAATAGGTTCACTTCTTTCTTTGATGTGTATTGCTTCATGTGTCATCAATATGGATGTAGAATAAGGAATTGTAGATACATGTCAAGGAGTTATTAAAAGTTTTATTTTGCTTATTCCTTTCCTAAAATGAATAGTCTAAGATGTTACAAATGCAATCTATTTGGTCATGTTATGAGTAATTTCAAAACTAATTCAATTTAGAATGATCAATCTTATGCTAGTCTACAAGTTGATAAAGAATTTGATACTAAAGTGACTAAGATATGGAGACCTAAGATTAATAAGTCTATGTTTGGTCAAATGGCTCTACATTCTGAAGAAAAGGACTTTTGGATAATTGATAGTGGCTGTTCTAGAAAAATGATACGAGATAGAATGAAGTTTGACAAATTGATTTACTACAAAGGTGGCAACATTAGTTTTGGTGATGATTCTTCAAGGGAAATTAAAGGTTTGAATTCTTTGATGCTTAGTGACAAAATGTCCATTCATGATATGTATTATGTTGATGGATTAAAGTACAATCTTCTAAGTGTTAGTCAAATTTGTGATCATGGATATAAAGTTGTTTTTGATGACCATTGTTTCCAAATCAAATTAAAATCTTGATAGTTGGTTGAATGAGGTAAAAGATCTAAAGGGAATGTATACAATTTAAAAGATATCACAAATACTAAAAAGCATGAAGATGTTTGTGTTATGGGATAGGTGAATGAAATTTGGTTATGGCACAAAAGGTTTGGGCACTTGAATTTTGACAATTTGGTAAAAGTTATTAAGCATCAAAATGTTATTTGTGAAGGGTGTCAACATGGTAAACAAACAAAGGCATCTTTTCCTTCAAAAGAATATTTTGCTTCTAAACCATTGCAATTAGTACATATTGATTTATGTCATTCTACAAGGACAATATCATTAAATGGTGAAAAGTATTTCATTCTTTTTATAGATGATTGTACAAGAATGACATGGGTAACATTCTTAAACCATAAATCAGAGGCATTTAACAAGTTTAATATTTTGAGGAAAATGGTTGAAAATGAGTCATACATGAAGATTAAATGCTTATGATCAGATAAAGGTGCTATGTTTACTTTAGATGAATTTTTTGATTACTATGAAAAACATGGCATCAAAAGACAATATGCAATATCCAAGACACCTCAACAAAATGGAGTTTTTGAGAGAAAGAATCGAACATTGAAAGAAATGGCAAGGACTATGTTAGGTGAATCTAAAGTACCAAATAGGTATTGGAATGAAGTAGTTAAAATAGTAGTATATATTTTAGATAGGGCACAACTAAGGGTAAAAACTAAGTACAAACCTTATGAGTTATGGTATGGACATCCTCCATCTGTTAAGCATTTTAGAATTTTTGGAAGTAGATGCTTCATTAAGAATTTTGATGATAAAATAGGAAGCTTTGATTCAAGATGTGATGAAGGAATATTTTTAGGATATTCTTCTCAAAGTAAAGCTTACAAATGTTTTGATAAAAGGTTGAATAAACTTGTTGAAACTATACATGTTGAAGTGGATGAAGTTGTGTAGGATAACAAGGAAATAAGAATGGATAATACATTCCTACAAGACAGTGAAAAAGACTTGAAAGGAGTAGATAATAAAGTTGTTGAAGCTGAAGAAGAGATAAAAGATCAAATAGAAACACTAGAACCCAAAGGTACAAAGGCTACAGGAACAATATTGAAGAAGTATCAGCTTCAAGAACAGATTATAGGGGATAAACATGCAATTATTCAAATGAGAATAAAAACTATATCTAGAAAATATGCTAATCTCTATTTGTTATCTCAAATTGAACCTAAATCATATAAAGAAGCTAGTATGGATGAGTTTTGAGCTAATGCTATGAAAGAGGAACTAGGTCAAATTGAAAAAAAATAAAACTTTGGAATTAGTGCCTAGACCTAATGATGAAAATGTAATAGGTGCTAAATGGGTATTTACTAATAAACTTGATGAAAATGGAAAGATATCAAGGAAAAGGCTAGATTGGTTTGTAAGGGTTATGCACAAGTAGAAGGTGTGGGCTTTGAAGAAACTTTTGCACTAATGGACACAATTGAAGCAATTAGAATCTTTCTTGCATATTTAGCTTTCAAGGGCTTGTAAATGTACCAAATAGATGTTAAAATGACATTTCTTAATGGTTATCTTGAAGAAGAGGTTTATATGGACCAACCTACAGGATTTGAAATATACATGCTAAAAAAGGCTCTTTATGGTTTGAAACAAGCTATAAGGACCCAGTATTCTAGGTTGGATCAATGTCTCATCAAAAATGGCTTCAAAAGAGGTGGTGTTGATAGAAATTTGTACGTATATGGTACATGTGATGATGATCTCATTGTTCTTGTTTATGTTGATGATATAGTGTTTGGATCTAATGATGATGCTTTAAGTCAAGATTTTTCAAAGCTTATGCAATCTAAATTAGAAATGTCCATGCTTGGGGAACTATGCTATTTTCTTGGGTTGCAAATTTTTTAGTTGGAAAATGGTATATTCTTATCCCAAACTAAGTATGCAAAAGAAATGTTAAGGAAATTTTATATGGAATATTGTGAGGCTATGGGAACACCAATGGTAATAGGATGTAAACTTACTAAAAATCATGATTCTCCTGATGTTGATCAAACTACTTATAGATCCATGATTGGTAGTTTATTATATCTCATAGCTTCATGTTGTATGTTTGGTTGCAAGATTTCAATCTTCACCTAAAGAATCTCCCATTATGGCAGTTAAAATAATTTTTAGATATATTCAGGGTACTTTGGATTATGGGATTTGGTATTTTAAACATGATGATTTCAGATTTGTTGATTATGCTGACTCAAATTATGTAGGTTGTCTAGATGAAAGAAAATTTACTTTGGGAGCAACATTTTTCTTAGGTAACTGTCTAGTGTGTTGGCATAGTAAGAAGAAAGAATCTACTACACTTTCTATTGCAGAGGCTGAATATATAGCCACATGTTCTTGTTGTAAACCGGTTCTTTAGATGGTTTACAATTTATCAGATATGAAAGTAATAGTGTCTAAACCAATTCCTATCTATTATGATAATCAAAGTGCAATAAATATTTCTAAGAATCTAGTTATGCATTCACACACCAAGAACATTGATGTTCGTTGTCATTTCATAAGGGAACATGTCTTGAATGGTAATGTTGAATTAGAATTTGTTCCTTCTTCACATCAACTTCCTAACATATTTACAAAATGTCTCTCAAGAGCCACATTTGAAGGTTTAAGAACAAGATTGGGATTTTTATCCCTCTCTTCTCTTGAATAAGTTCATAATGAGTAATAGGTTTCAGGGGGAGCATATTTTGCTTATCTTTTTGTTACACTAAAACCTTGGTAAATCTCCTTTGTCATTGATGTCAAAGGGGGAGAAAAATGAATAAGATGTCTACATGATGGATATATAGGTACATGTACACATGGATATATAGGTATATAGGTATAGATATAGGATATAGAGGTACACATGGATATACAGGTGGAAGTGGGTATTGACATCAATGCCAAAGGGGGAGTATGTTGTTGAACCCTTGGTATTTGGTCCTTGATTGTTGTCATTGATGTCAATAATGAGCATATGGTATGGCTAACATCATGTAATTATCTTATTTGATGTCCTTCAATATTATTCAAAACATATTCAAGGAAAATACATAAGTGCTATACAATTAACACTTAATGTTCATATTGTTTTTGAAAATGGATATAAAAAATAGTTTTTGGTCTATTAGAAAGTGGACAAGAATTTTTATTAGATAGAACCTAACTATCAGACCTTCTTC
This sequence comes from Cupressus sempervirens, assembly GCA_028749045.1. Taxonomy (NCBI): domain Eukaryota; kingdom Viridiplantae; phylum Streptophyta; class Pinopsida; order Cupressales; family Cupressaceae; genus Cupressus; species Cupressus sempervirens. The sequence goes on along the minus strand of CM053783.1, from coordinate 742,492,081 downwards.
GAAAGGTCTCGAAGTTAGCTAAAATGGGTCTTTGATAGTTTTTGGATAACACATATACAGAACGAGAAAAAGTATGTTTATTACAAATAGTTACCAAATTGCTATGACAATTTTAGCAGTTTTGAGCGGTTTGGTATAATAGAAGTTTGGGGTATGTACTTGCCTCCAAAATTTTGACTTTCTTAGTTTATAAGTAGAGGATACATTCCTCTAAAACATCCAATAGGTGGATTTGATAGAAGTTACAAAATTGGTGTGGAATTCCTTGTAGACGAAATAGTTTGCAGGCATATTTTTAATAGGAAATAAGAGGGCAATGCTTTATGTTTCTTATCTCATATTTGTGATTTGATTTTCAATGCATCAGTTTATTAGATGTAGAAGAAGGGTTATATATTGCTTCTTCATTCATTCATATCAGTATTTGATCAAATCTTTTAATGGAAAAATAAAATATATTTGGATATTGAATGTTTTGAGGAGAATAGAAGTATATCCTGCATTGTGTTTTCAACAAGAAGTTGAAACTAGTGATTCATGATTTGTGTTGTAACATAAATGATACTCTAATTTTATATCTCCCTTGTTCATTTTTGAAGTTGGTGCTTCTTATATTAATGAAGTTGGTGCTTTAGGTGTAAGGGATTGGTGTTTCTTGAAATTGGTGTTTCTAAAATAGGGTGTCGGTGCTTCCCAAAGTTGTAGCTCTAAAAGATTTTCCCAAGAGGCCAATAAGGTTTTAGATTCAAAGTGATTTTTTACCCTAAGGGGTTTTCCATGTTAAAATATTGTGTCACTTTATTATTCATTAACTATTTTTCTCATGTGTTAAACTTTTATAACTTGTAATTGTTTCAAGTTTTAAAAGTATTTTAAACCATTGATTCGACCCCCCCCCCCCCCATCTTTAGTGGTTTTTGTATTCCAAAAAATTTTTTCCCTTAGATTTTAATTAGATAATCTTTTCATTATGATCTACTTTACCAAGATTTTGCATAAAGTCCATACTCTTGCTAAAGTGGGGACTAAATGTATCGTCTTAAAATGGAAACACTTCTATGTTAAGAGTTCTTACCCATCCAAGTATGTCTTCTGGGGTCATGTCAAGCACCTTGAATAGGTCTTTAAATGGATCTAGCTATTTTCCTCCTATTCTACTTCTCTCTTGCCATTTCTAGCATATTTCTGACAACTTTGACTTTCTAGGTCAAGAATAACCTTTTAGTTCAAGGTCAACCTTGATCATGACCTAGGTCATAGAGGACCTTGACCTTGAACTAGGGTAGGGTTGAGCTTTTCCCTAACCCAAGGTCATTTTTTTAATTTCTAGGAGTTTTAGGACATCGAGCTTCAAAAAGTTTATTTTTCCCACTTTCGGGTCTATTGTTTTAGGTTTCATAATGGTGGACTCTTAAATTAAATTTAATATAGGTCCATTTCCAAGGGTTAAGGTTAAATTCAATTTAATGCTCCCATTTCAGCCTTCTCTAGGAATTAGTACCCTAGATCTCTATATAAGGAAGTCTTCTTCCCTCATTTTGAGATCCATATATTTTTCATGAGAGTATAAACTATCTATGACAAAAATTATTATCCACCTACTCTAAAATGAAGATCTGCTATCTATCAAGAATTCAATAATTCAAGTGTTCAAGAATCCAATTCATCAAGGAGGTCCATTGTTAACCATTGAAGGATTCAATCTATATGTAGCCCTCTTGTTGAAGATTTCTCCATACACATTCATTCAAGCCTTTTTCAATGCAAAGATGCATTTAAGATTGGTGTTGAAGATCTAATTTCATTGAATTTTAGACATCCTACATACTTTTCTACACTCATTTGAAGCATCTGTACTTGTGGATTCAAGGATTTGAATCCTCCACAAGGATCTCAATAAAGCAAGGTGAATAGTTCCATTTACTTTATTTATATATATTGCAATTTCTATTTAGTTTGAAGGTTGATTGCAAACTAGGGTTTGACTAAGGAAAACCCCCCACAAAAAGAAACCAACTATTTTTCTTGTAGATACAGGTGTGGAACAATGGATTCGGGAGTAGATTTTGATACCTTTTTTGTCAAACTTGTGGGATCCATGAACATAAATTTTGTTGGAGAAGTGCAGGTCAAGGTAAAAATTTTAGAGTACAATTGTGCCCTGGGTAAGATTGTGCCCCGCTATTACGGTCAAGGTTGACCTCCTCCCAAAAGGAAAATTTTTTTCTTAGTTTTCTTCATCTCAACATTTTGAGTCTAGAGAAAGTTGCGAAGATCCTAAAAACTCTACACAGACACAAAGAATCAACATTTTCAAGAATTATTCTATTTCAAGGTTAGTATTTTTCTTTTGTGTATTTTAAGATTTAAGCATACACTTCTCAAATAGGAAGATCATAGGATATCTTTTCTCCTTATTTTCTATTATATGATCCATTTACACATTCATCACTCTCTTATGGTTAATCAATTTGGAACATTCCTATTGGAAATTATGGTTCAGGATATGCACTATTTTCACCTTATTCACTATCACACTAAATTATACTAGAAAATGTGTGATCATTGCTTGAATTGACATTTTTTCACTACCTATGAAGTTTATAGACTTCAAACCCTAGCCCTTGAGACTGTCTGACTCTAAAGTTACATATAGAGTTGGCTCGATGCAGCTTTGAAATTTTTTAAAAAATTTTTACTGGCACAACTTTGAAAGGCCATAAATTTTCAACCATTTCACTAATTGACTATTATAGGCACTTTTTGAAATCGATAGATTCTAATCTACAGGGATCAACTCATGCAAGCTCGAGCCCATTTCGGATCCCATCTAGGGCTTCTAAGGTCTTCAAGGGTGAGCATAGAAATTTTATACCAATATTGCACACCAAAATTTGCAATAAATCCATGAATACTTATGGTATGGCACTAAGCCTCAATTGATAGGATGATATATCCAATATGAACATCCACCTTTGAAATTAGGACATTCAAATCTTGTATGATTGACTTAAAAATTAGCAAGCCTTCATAGACAAATGTTGTGAATGTAATGCAAGCAAGGTGACTGAGAGGAGTGTTGGGGGGGCATTAATCAGGAACCAATTAAACTTCAATCACTTAATCCACTTTTTTATATTACGTAATCTACTTGCATACATGAAACATAAAGCATAAAAGTACCAGCACCATGATAGAATATTTGGTAACCTAGAAACCCTCCAAATAGAAGGTAAAACTAAGGTGGGGATGAAACCCACAATGTTTTACTATTGGAGTTTCAAATTTGGCATGTTAAGGCTTACAATTAGTCACTTTTGATGATCTACTTGGTTAAGAGTAATAAGGACTACTAGGTCCACCTTGTAAAAGAGTTTATACAATAAAACTAAGTATGTACTTTGTTAGGAGTTTTTGCAAAGGACTATTAGGTCAACCCTATTAAATGATTCATGAATTATGGACATATTAGGATGAACCAATGGATTGACCTCTGATATAAACCTCTAAATTTTGATGAAGATCCTTTGAAGTAAACTTATCACCCAAATATGATAGATTAGTCTCTATATTTCCTTGTATTTCTTGTAGCCTTCTAAATATTCTACTCGTCCATATTCACTAATAGACAATGCTATTAGAAACTTAGTTCATCACATATATTTCTCTTATTTGGATAAACAAAATACCTCATACTTATATTCATCCATAATAATATCATCATAGTTTGACTACAATATAAACAGTTCTAAAAATAATTATCAAGTCAGCTTAGTGATGTAACATGGGTCCGATGGCTTAGTCGGGTGATACTAAAGACACTCAAGTGACACTATCCCCTTGGCTAACTTTTGCACTTAGTTATATCAATACTAGATGCTGAGTTCATACTTATTGCTCAATAGATACTGTTGACTTAGTTCAAATTAGTCTTCCAACTTGATTATCATCTCGGAAGAAGAACACTCTAGTGGATTGGTTCACACTAGATTTCGGAAGATACTATCAACTCAGTTGGCACTATAACTTAGTGGGAACTATCAATTTAGTTGACACTGCAACCTAGTTAAGACAACCTCATTCATTCATTCGATGTTGACATTTTTGTCTACTAGCTCAGTCACTAATGACTTCCCACAAAGACTAAGTGTTTTAGCACTAATTGACAACATGTCTTTCCATTAGATTAACAATCTCCCCCTTTGGCATTAGTTCAAAAAATACTTATCACATTCAAAATCTGAAATAAAAATTTGTTTAGTCAAACTCCCCCTTCGAGAATGCTTTGTTCTATAGTTCAGTTTGCATTGAAGACATTGTAACTTAGCTTGAACTAAAAACTTTATTTTTTATTTTTCAAAATTGTTTTTGTATATCTTTTTTTTGATAGAGAAAAAGGTTAATTTTATTTCATTTATTAAATTATCTTTTCTCCCTTCTTAAAATTTTACTTTATGCATGTTGCATTTCCATTTGATAATTAATTAGTAATGATTAAATGCCATTTACCTCTTAGGGTTTTCCTTTTAGGGTTTTGATCTCCTTCATATGGATTGATTGGTTGTAAATTCATTCATTATATTTTCCCACAAGAAAATACAATCATCTTGTTTATTGAGAAAACCGTCCTCTCTCTACTTTTCTTATTTCCTTGTAACAGGCTATTTGCATGTAGGATATCCAGGGATCTATGGATATGTTCATTATCAAATCCTACATGATATCAGAGCCTTGCCTATGAATTCTTGTTCTTGTTTGAAGTATATAAAGTACAAGGGTTTTTTTGAAAAATCTTGTGATTTTTTATTATTTTCTATGCAAATAGGAGGTCCCTAAAATTGGGGGCACTTTGAGCCCAAATAGACATTAAAGTTGGATTTAGAAGACGTCAAAATCTCCATTTTCATATAAAGCATGTCATGTTTACACAACGTTACATTCTGTGGCAAAAATTATTGACTCAACAGAGTTGTACGAACTTATGTTTGGTTCCTGATGATATATTTTCAAGAAATTAAAAAAAAATTTAAAAATCAAAAGACAATCCATGAATTTTTTTATAAATTAAAAAAAAAAAAAAAAACAAAAACACATAGCATACAGTATGCTTGCATCAGCAAGTACATAGGTACTAATAGACCTACATAAACATTGATGTCAGTAGGTTGTAGGAGCTAATGTTAGCAATTTCGATTGAAATTTGACGACCTTCAAGTTTTCAAGTGTTTGATCTGTTTGTTTTGAAAATCTATTGGTAATTTTTTGTGATAGCTTGAGCACATAGGTTTTTTTTTTAAATCCAAAAGAAGCACCAGAAAGCTGGTTGAGGGACAAAGACAATGATGAAGGTATTTTTTGGATTTTTTTTGTAGTCTAGTACCTATTTTTTCTCTTCAAGTTTGTTGATGAATTCTATCTTCCAGGGGGGCATAACTTCTTCATTATAGCTCCATATTTTGATCCTCAAAAAAGTGTCAGAAAGCTCTTCATAAACCCTATTTAAATTCTCTACTATGTTTCATTAGTATTCCTCAAAGGTACATGTGATTCTAAAATGATGCTTTTTTTCTCTTCTTGTTTATAATTTCCTTCTAGTAGTTGAGGTGCAATTTTTATATTTTGGGGGGTGTTTTGTATTATTATTTATGTTATTTACATTAGTACACTAAGAATTTTTTCAAAAACAATCGAACACCTTCTGAAACAATGGCCAAGACCTCTTCTTGTCTAAAACTTCTAACTCATCATAACTATCACACATTGAAGACCTTGATGACACAAATTCTCCAGTGAAAAGTGATCTGGTCTTGTTTAGATGTAGTACAACTAGTTTTATAGAGGCCTTTTGATGTCATGCAACACAAGAACAAGATGGATGAGACAATAGGGTTGATTTTTTTATAGTTTTCTAAAAGTCTACAATATTTTCTTGATGGGTGCAATAACCTCTACCTATGTGGACCAAGCTTGAAGACTTGTTTGGTATAGTGAATGAGTTAAGGGAACTTCAGATTGATGTAGAGCTTACCTCTCTTCTACCAGATTCTTTTCCTTCCATTGAGGACTTCTTTAGGAAGTTCAATCAACATATATCTTCATTGCAGGGTTGTGGGAAGGTTAAAAATGACACTGAGTGCATTTATCTGATTCTTTCTAAGCTTCGTGGAAGCTTCTAGATTTTTGCTTCTACCTTCTATTCCACCAAAGATTCTTTGGATAATATATTTAACATGCCATCCTTTGATGCTTTTTGCGATTATTTGACTCAAGACCAAGCTAACCTCTCATAATTGGATTCTCTAATAGGCTCACAAACTTATGCATTGGTAGCTCAACCATCTTTAGGAATGAAGTAGAAGACACATAAATCTCATTCTATAGAGTCTCACATTAATTCTAGCACTCATAGTTCATCAGGATCACCTCCTCCTAATGTGGCTAAATCAAAGCCAGAAAGACTAAAGCGTACTTATTATAATAAGCCTAATCATGATGACACATTTATATTAGAAGAAGGTAGATGACTATGCCAAACAGGTTTTAGATTTAACAACTCTCCTTGAAAAGAGAAACACTAATATTCCTTTTACTTCTCACAAATCTTCTTCATCATCATCATTTCTTTAGTCACATGGTAAGGATATAGGAAATGGTCATGCACTATGTGCAACTACTATTCCTCATTCTTCAAGATGGTTACTTGATTCAGGTCCTTCACACCATATGACATCTTCTTAGGATTTATTCTCTTCTTTTGAGGCTTCTCCTACTCCACACATTTTGATGGGAAACAATACTGTTATGACTATATGTGGTAAAGTTTCTATTGACATTGATGATGACATGTTTCATGATATACTTTGTGTTCTATCTTTTTCCTCTGACCTTCTCTTTATTTATCACTTTACACACAGTGGTATAGGGAAGACAATTGATTTTGCACAAGATTTAGTGTACATCAGTGATAGTGATATAGGAAATATTATTTCTATAGGGACTATTGATCATGCTTCCCACCTATATTCCTTCTCATATTTTGGTCCACCATCTCCACTATTAGAGACTCACTCTCATTTTTCACAAGAGTCTACTTAGGTGAAGTTAGGTTTCTTGAATTTATGTGTTGTTCTTGAGACTAGTGTTGTGACTTCTACACCTACATCTCTTGTTCACATTCTATCTCTCACACAAGATTACTCGTCAAAATTTCCTACTATTGCACCTCCAGTCATCAAGTCACCTACTATAGTTGTTTAGGATATATTAGAGAAAAAACATCTCCTCTCACATGATAGATTAAACACACCTATTATCCCACCTCGATTGTGGATTCTATTGATGGATTCTTATGCTTTCTCCTTTGAGCATCAGATAGGTCTTCAGCATGTGCCTTACATGAATGAGTTTTATTATCCTTCTCCACTGCCTTTGTTTCCTTTAGATTGGATCCACATTGGTATGTTCATTGACACATGAGGTCTTTCATTCTAGGGGGCCTATAGATTTTCAAGCTTTTATACAGTGGGCTTTCATTATACTTATAGTCTTAGGAGATTCTATTGAGAATTTTTATTTATGTGTCCTTTACTATCTATTTTTTGAGTAGAGTTTCTCCCACTAGGTTTTCTCTATTTCCCTATTTCATAGATATTTTATTGTGATTGGGTACCTCATAAGGCCTTTTTGTCAGGACCCAAGTTTTCTTTCAGCATTGTAGTTTCTTTGCATTGTTTGTAGTTGTATTGTTGCTAATCTTAAGGAGAGGTGTTAGAGGAAAAGGTTAATTTAATTTCATTTATTAAATGACCTTTTATCTCTTGTTAAGACTTCACTTTATGCATATTGCATTTTTATTTAATAATTATTTAGTAATTATTAAATGTCATTTAGCTCTTATGGGTTTTACCTCCTTCATAAGGATTGATCTTGGTTGTTAGTATATTCATTATGTTTTTGCACAAGAAAATACAATCTTCTTCTTTATTGAGAAAACCCTTCTTTCTCTCTATACCTTTCTTACTTCCTTGTGACACATTATTTGCATGAAGGATATCCAAAGATTTTTTGATTTATTCATTATTAAATCCTATATTTTTAACATATCTTTATACTGTACACATTTCCTTTATTCTATATATAATATCACTCTTTATATGCATATAATTTTCCTCTTTACATACATTCCCCCTTGTTTTTGTTAGAAATGCCAAAATTGTACAAGGTTATGCCAAAATGAGAAATAAATTCATGCTGTACCTTGAAAATCAAAGACATAGTCTTATTCCAGTTATCTTGAAGTACCATTAGTATGTATAGATCAATCTCAAGCTTTGCTAATAACTCCAATATTTGATCTGCCACTGAAAGGTTTGTTCCCTTAACTAGTGGCTTTTCATGATATATTCTTTTCTGTATAATGTCCATATGGGGAAGCATCATAATATATATATCAACTAGGGTTTCCCTTATTCTGGGTCCTTCTCCTAGTAGCTCTATCTAGAGATCTGTCAAAAATCTAGTTTTTGCAAAAGATTTAAATTGGAACTTGGGTTGTGTACCAACTGACTGGTATTAGCCTTCAAGTCCATATCAATCTTCACTATTTTATCCTTTATTTCCTTGGTAAAGTTAGTAGTATCACTAAACTTTAAAAATAGATACACAACATTATTCACAATTTTTTCTAAAGTAGAAATAAATATAGACCATTCTATTTGATCTTAGGCTATTTTATATGCTACATTCTCTAGAATGTTATTCTCAAACTTCCTTTTGTCTTTCTCAAGGAGTTTGTCCTTCCCATCTGTATCCTCATTGAATTTATGTACAATATTAATCAATTGATCAATGATAGGGGATTTTTCATTTACCTCTATCTATATATAGCATCTATAAATAGTTCTTTGATGTCCTTTAAGACTTTGATACTGTCTCTTTTTACCCTTACCATTATAATACCCTAAGATTTGCACATTTCCATATTAACATATTTTGGTTTATTCAATTATTCCTAAGTCCTATTTTACTAGGCAATTTTAATTTTTATAATCGCTACTTGACCTAGGTGTCAAATGTAGAAAACCCTAATCTGCATTAATCACACTATTTATTTAATTCCTAAATATCGACTCAAATTAGCTATAATACAGCTATTGATTTAATTTAATTGAATTATAAGTATTCATAATTTAATTTAATTAAAATTAACTCTTTAGCTAATGTAAAAAGGAATTAAATACATTTGATTTAATAAGATATCTTCTCTTTTTAATTATTGAATTTAATTATTCAATTAATTAAATTTTTCCCATTTGTGAGGTCATATTCTATTTTATTAAATTAAATATTCTCTCCAAATTATTTGCTTTAGCTTAGAAATGGAAATTCTAGGTGAACCAAAATTAGAAAAGGGATTAAATCAGTTAACTCTTTATTCCACACCAAATCAAATCAGTTAACTCGTTATTCCACTCCAAGTCAAATTAGTTAACTCCTTTTTCCACTAAAAAGCAACTAGTTAACTTGCTTTTCTTAAGGAATTTTTTCATTATGACTAAGTCTCACCTTCAATCTGGTTCATCCATTCTAACTAATCTCGATTGTTGGTTGATTCTAGGGTTCTATTTAAGAAGCCTTTGATTCCACATTATGGAGGTTGATCTGAATTTGCATCAAACTTATACTAGAATATCTACTCATTTTCTCTTGCATTCTTAGCTTAATATTTTCTTATATCAATTTCATATAGGTTAACAATGCATAAATTAATTATTCTTTCTTATTCTTAGAATAATCTTGCATACATTTGGATTAATCTGCATTGTCATTTAGCTATAAAATCCTTTTTTCTAGAGGTTTGGTTGTCTACTTCTCGTTCTATGAGAAAAGGAAAAATCCTTCTATTTAGAAGGAAACAATTCAAAATATTGGATTACTTGGATGAATAATCTCATATTAATTCTGGGATGATCTTTTAGATAATGTCCATGTTGAAGTTGTTGAGATAATGGGTGTTGCACACATTGCATGATATTGTTATATTTTATTATTTTATTTTATCATGTAATGTTCCACCTAGATGGATGTGCAACATGTAAAGATTCCCATGGAATATTCTTGATGAGTTGTATTGTAACATTGTGATAATATTTCATGTAATTGTTTTAATATTTGAGAAAAGAATTAAATGTCTAATATTAAACGTGGGGTAAGTGGGTTAGATAGCACATGGTTTCAGCACATGGTTTATGTAATACCACTTAGTAGTTTTGTGGGACTTGCTACTATAAAAGAAGCCATAAGGGTAGTTTTTGTAGAGTAAGAGTGAGAAAGGTAAGAGTCGAGTAGGACAAGGCTTGACAAGTTAGCCAAGGGAGCATTTGTGAAGGTTGAAAGCATGGCATGGGATGTGTGGATTCATGTTTGTTCACATAGTTTGCTCGGTTCATGGATGTGATCATAGTGCCATGGAGATTGGTATGACATGATTGGTTATACAGGTACATCCTTCATGTTCATTAGCTTGGATTTTGTAATTTAATTATGGTGGTATATCTTCTTGGTTGAGGATCATGGTTATTTAGTTTCTTTTGAGGAGCTCATGATGTGCACTTTGAGTTCTTTGATGGTTTGATGCCTTGGTTGATTCTCATGGTTAGAGGATGGATTTTTTCATCATGATGTCTTGGATAGCTTGGATACATGGTTTAGTGGGCGCTTGTGACAGTGATGATGTGACAATGCAGGATTAGTTCCTGGTTTGGTTTGGACCTTCATATAGGAGATGGATTTTATGATGCCATAGGTAACTTGGTACCACAGTTGAGTGGGAGATTTTTGGCATTGATATATTTATTGAGTGTTTGCAGATGTTGGAGGTTTGTCTTAGATCTTTTTGCTGTAGAAGCATCTTTGAAATTTGCATGGTGCACTTGTTATCTTCATGGTATGTGGAGATGGTTCTTCTTGGTATATGGAGATGGTTTTCTTCATGGTGTATGGAGATGGTTACATTTTGAGGACTAATAGGGTTCTTGATAAAGGTATGGTTTATGCTTTTATTTGGCATGTTATCCTTCGTGTGAGGATGGTTTCATTATTATGTCATGGTATACTCTTGATACACGTTTAGAGTTGTGACATGTTATAGTATGTTCATGTGGAGCATGTTATCTCTTTGGTTGAGATGGTTAGATTATGTTGTCATGTTTATGTTCCTAAGGCCATAGTTGGAACTTTGACATTGATCTTGGTTTAGTTTCTTGGTATTGAGTACACTGATCATAACCTGGATACTTCATGATATTGTTGTGTTGCATTTGGAGTTGGCATGGATTGATTGGTTATAGGTGCTTATGGATACTTAGAGATGGCCGTGATGCCAATTTCTCTTGGATTAGAGAAGTATTTGTTGGGACAGTTGATGGTTTCAATAGGAAGTCCAAGGGGTAGTCACCTAATATGGACTTGAGAGGAGATTGCTCTTAGATGAGTCTTGGTTGGAGACTTGGGTATCTTGATGAGCTTTCTCATTCCCCACTCTTGGTCTACTCGGTAGTTTAATACTTGAGAGGTATAGGCCATTTTTTCTTCTCAAGTGCATTATATTTATGCTTGTCTTTCATGGATATGGATCTTGAGCTATGGTACATGAGTTATTTCTAGAGGGTTCATTTGAGAGATGGTTTAGCATTGGTTATCTCCATGTGCATATGTTAGTATGTTGATTGAGTTTAGGAGATGGTTTTATATTGAGCATATTCCTTGGATTAGGAATGGCTTATGAGTTTGATCTTCTTGTGAGAGGCTTACATCCATGATTAGTTATATGGTATGGTTTGGGTGTTGTTGAGGCTTCTTGTTGGGATTTAATGGAGGACATCATACTTGCATAGTTTACATCTAGAGGTGTGTGTAGAAGGACATGATACATGTTATGATTTGCATGGTTTCTCCAGTCTTGGTTATCTTCTTAGATGTTCAATTTTTTGCTTACATTGGATTTGAGATTGGTTAGAGATTGTGATCACTGGTTTGTGTTCATGTATGTCATGTGAGAGATGACATGGTTATTACTTTATCTCTTTCCTTTGTTGGTTGTGGAGAACTTGGGAGAGAATTGGAGACATGTTATGAGAGTTGTTCTTGTAGAATATTAGTTGATGTATTGTGGATGTCCTTGATACTACATGGATTCACTTCTTTGAGATGTTCTGAGTGGATTGGTTATAGATTTGACATTATCTTTTGCAGTGGGAGATTCTTGGTAGATATATGGTAGGTATTTCTCTTGAGGCTTGTGGTTGTAGGTTATAGATTGGATATGTTAGTGATATGAAATTCACTTGTTATACCTTTGAGGTATGGATAGTTTGATGGGTTTGGTACTTGCTATGGGTGCCATTTCAGATATGGATATTTCGACAACTACAGATACATGTGATTACCTTTGGAATAGTTTTTTTTTGTGCTTGGAATTTCAGTTGGTACAAGATTCTATGATCTTCTAATGTGACAAGTTGGGTGGCTTTCTGTTTGGATGGCTTCTATGTATGTCTAGTGGTAGTGGCATAATAGGAGGTGAGATCATTCATGTTTGAGATGCTAGATACTTTGATTTTTTTGTAGGTACCAGGATGGAGCACTTGGTTTATTTTGATCCATGACGGTGGATGTGATGGGAGGGATTGTTCCCTTGTTCGTTTGTGTGGCTACGAATTGACCCTATGCAATGTATACAATAAGTGGGAGATTGTTGAGATAATGGATGTTGCACACATTGCATAATATTATTATATTTTATTATTTTATTTTGTCATGTAATGTTCCACCTAGATGGATGTGCAACATGTAAAGATTCCCATGGAATATTCTTGATGAGTTTTATTGTAACATTGTGATAATATTTCATGTAATTATTTAATATTAGGGAAAAGAATTAAATGCCCAATCTTAAATGTGGGGGCAGTGGGTTAGGTAGTACATGGTTTCAGCACATGGTTTATGTAATACCACTTAGTGGTTTTGTGGGACTTGCTACTATATAAGCAGCCACAAGGGTAGTTGTTGTAGAGTAAGAGTGAGAAAGGCAAGAGTCAAGCGGGACAAGGCTTGATAGGTTAGCCAAGGGAGCATTTGTGAAAGTTGAAAGCATGGCATGGGATGTATGGATTCATGCTTGTTCACATAGTTTGCTCGGTTGTGGCTATGGGTATGAAGGCTTCCATGGTTGTATTGCAATGGTATTTTTTGCTGAATAATACATGGTGATGGATGCTTTTAGAGGCTGGGTTTTTCCCTCAATGAGGGTTTCCTAGGGTATATCTCGTGTCACAATTTTGTGGGTATGTTGTCTATTCTCTTGCATGTGGATTTTAATTCCGTATTTATTTTAGATCTATTATGGGTTATGTGGAAATGGTTATATTCTTTATTGCTAAGTTTCTTTACAAAAGTGTGTTTAAGGACCTGAGGCCCACATTTCACATGTACAACCATATGTTGTTTGGTCCTTTTCTTCCATAATTTTCCCAAAATATCCATTTTCTTGGTAGATAGATTGCATTGATTCCAATTTGGGATCACAACTTCTTTATCTAGATATATGTCATCAACTATCTTCCCTTTTCCTTTTCTTTTAACAACTAATGAAGATGTGATCTCTTTGCCTTTGTCAACTAAGTCCTTCTCATTTTGTATCTTAGTTGAAACTATAGGAGCTTGTTTCTTAGTTACCATAGGTATAGAGGTTTTTGAAGAGGTAACAATATTCACTTCACTTCTTGGTTGAGCTATGTTCAACTCAATGGATTTTTGATCAAGTGATGCCTTAGGTGGAGTGGTAGGAAGAGATGTCATAACCTCTGTAGCAATCTTCTCAGGATTAGACTCTTCAATTGTATAAACATCTGGTAGGGCTTCCTCTTATTTTATATCAAAAATAGTTTTCTACATATTTGTTATGTATTTCAAAAAAAAACTATTCTTTTTGAAAAATATTGAAAAGCTTTAAATATAGGAGTCTATTTATTTTCATATTTGAACATTACCTCCTTGGTTTCCTTGTTAGAGAAGTTTGGCATTATTTTTCTCAGAATCTTCTCTTTGATATCCTTCTCTATTTTTACTATATTATCCCAATGGTGAGAAAAAACTTAAGAAGAGTTTTAGAGGCTTGACATTTTAGCTCATCAGGGTTATACTTCCACTTATGCATTTTCTCAACCATTGTATCCTCAATTTGCTTCTACTTATCTTTGCTTCTGGAGTCATATTTTAGGTATCTAAAATTTTCCATGCCACTTCCTTCCCTTAATGTTTTGATTCTTTGTTCAAAGGTAGGTGGCAGATTTTTGAGAGAGATAATAGGAGTATTGTCTTCATCTGAATCATCATCTTCTTTTGCAAGCTTCAATTTTTTCCTTAGCCTCCTAGGCTTGGTAGCAGTGATCATAGGAGTATACCTTGTTGGTTTCTTTGATGTAGACTTTGATGGGGTTTCAACCTTCTTCTTAGGAGGGTCATTTTCTTCTTCATCATCATCACCTTCCTCTTCATCTTCCTCTTCTACATCATCACCCTTTCCTTCAATGAGCGTGAGGGGTGAATTTGATATGGTAAGTTTCTTCTCAAGGTTATCTAACCTTTTTTCTCCTTTCTTATGGATCTAAGGAATCTGAATCTCAAGTTAGATTCTAGTCTTGGATTCCTCATACATTCTAACATATGTAGCCTTAAGGTCCACAGGTTCATTAATGAGAGCCTCAATAGTGTCTCTTGTTTCATCAATATTTACCTTATGCTAGAGGTTTTACCCATGCAATCCTAGTTCTGATTTCCTAAATATGAAATTTGTAATAGTCAACTAGAAAGCATATATCCTACTCATAGTCATTTGCTAGTTTCTCAGGGATCCTAAGCCAACTTTGCATCCTTTCCTTAAAATTATCAAAGTATGCATCCATGATGATTTAAAAATTCTCACCCATTTCATCTATGAACTCATTAATATAATACAACAATTGAGTGTCCTTCCAAACAATATTTCCTTTTGATGGAATTTTTTTATCTCACATAAAAGAATAAATAGACCAAGACTAAAACAAACTTACATGAGTTGTTCTTGAAGTCTCAAATACTCTCCATGTTCTTTCTCAACTAGATCCATAGGAGCATGATGATGTTAAAGGATAGGTTCTTCTTCACAACCTTATATGTAAGGTTCAATATGTTGGAGTTTGAAAATGCTGGAGGTTTCCAATTACTCTAATGAGAACAATACACATCTAGGGGCAGCTAAATCCCATTTTCAACATGTCATTTTAGACACTGGGCCAACTATAAGGCTAGACCCTTCTTCTACTTCAGGCTCTGCAAAACCTAGGTGGGTAAACCTCTTTAGATCTGACTATGTGACTAGTGCAATAAACATAATTTGGATCTAGAATAGTAGATGAGATCCCTAATTCTTCTATACTTAACCAAGGAATCACAAGTATGAAATAGCTAAGAACATGACTCATGAAACTAGCAAGCTAAGTGTGGGTTAAACTTTGAATAACTTTCAACATAAAAGTGAAAACAATTTAATATGTTGATATCAACAAGACCCAAGTATGAGCAACATAATTGAACGATCCTATCTCTAATCAGTGCCTTATCTATTGGGCAATTAAATGAATTACAACCCTAGATCTCATTAAAATCTTTGACATAATTCCTACATCAAGATCCCTAATCTATCTTTCACTTTGTGAATAGACATCTGCTTCAGATTTAAATCTCATACTCAAAATATCCCATCACTAAATCTGTATACCCTATGATGAACACCAATCAATTACATGGCTCTTTGTTCCACAAGCAAGACATTTCAATCACATACATTCTTAAATATAACGCAAACTAATTAATGCTCTTTGGTCACGTATTAGAAGAAATTACAGATCCATAAATAAGAGAGAAGATTTAGACTGAACTTAAACCCTTTGATGTATTTTATTTATTCTCCTTGAAAATGAAAGCGTGAAAGATGTATAGAAACTAACTCACAAATCACCTAACAAGTCTGAACTATCTGCATAAAACATAAATTGTTATTCATACAAGAAAAAATGTTGAAGAATGGTGTCTTAGTAGTGAGTGATTTTCTTCTCAAAAGTAGAACCCTTAACATGGATGAAAGACAGAAAGATATAGACCAAGATGAATTCCTAGATTTCATCTTAGAATGACATGTGTCCACTTGGAATTCCATCCTTTGCAATGAAAAGACTCTCTCTAATCTCTCTCTCCATCTGATTTGATTTAGTTTTCATCAATATTCTGTAATTGATTTGAGAAAATCCTTTGCTGAATGATGAAAATCTTTGTGAGTCACCAAAATCTGAAAGCCTACTAAAATGCTAGTAAAAATTTCAGTTTAAACTAATTGAATTTGATCAAAATTGACCCCAATTACATATTAACCATGTTCTACTGATCTTGTAACTGGATTTCCAATTTTAGCTCATTCCACTGAGAAGGCCCCAAATTTCATGTTTCTGGCTATAAGTCAAACTCATGAATTCTTGTGCAAAAACAAAATCCATAATAAAAAAATTCAGTTTCTCCCAGTTCTGGTCATATATAACATCGCTATGTTAGCCTACCAGAAACCCCTTGAAAGCCAATTTGAAAATGTCCCTCTTTGCTAGAAAGCTCAAGTTTGCAACTCATTGAAAAATTAAAAATTCAAAAATTTGAAATAATCTAAAGTCCAAACTTTATATTAAATATCCTTTTGAATTTTAAAAAAAATCTGACATGCAAACCTTTTTTGAGAAAACAATTTTAGAATGATATTTTAAAATCATTTATTTTCCCCTCACCCCATTCAATTTCAGGGTCAACTCAAGTTTGACTAGGCACCATGTGGTGCTTTCTAATTAGTTGACCTCTATCTAGGCACCTTCATGTCATTGCTATGTTACCATCTGACCGAGCCTACTGACAAGTGTTAGCCACCCCCAAGCTCGCATTTTTTAACCTGTGAGCATCTTTGTGATGCAAGCATGTGCTCTCTGTTAGATCTTGACATGTGTCACGATCTAGATGATTCCCACCTGAGACTACTTTAGAGAACCACCTCACTGCATGCAGGACCCACTCGCCACATGTCAAAATCTCACATTCTTGCAATAATTAAACTTTGTGCAACTTTGGGAAGCGAGCATACGCCAACTATCGGATCATGACACATGTCACGATCTCATGCACCAGCTCCCAAACTTGCCACATCACTACTGGTGCATTTTCATTTAAAATTATACATAGGTCACCTCTGACTCATTTTTATGTCTGACTGGCCTAATGGGCCCCCTCATAGCACACTTGCCCTTTTAAAAGGATGTGTCCCTTAAGACAGAACTCACATTGCTTTTTTTTGTATTTAAACAACATGGAGTATGTCTCACAATGAATGTGGGACAAATGCCCTTTATTATGTCTTTTCTCTTACATGGACTCTTCATCAAACGACTCTCCTGTTGCTAGATGTGTGCATCTTCTATGGCATCTTTCATCTTTTAAGCATATTCTACTTGGCAATCGGTGGTTTCTTCCTTCTAGTGTGAACAATAGTGGCTTGGTATATGCATGATGGGCTCCTTTTTTGGTTGTGGGTTACTCTATCATTGCATGTGGAGTCTTTGTTTTAATTGTCATTCTCTCAAATGAAAAAGCTTCCCTTGCTCATACTTGACTCCCCTTTTTAAAGTCGACTACCCCTAAAATCCCCACAATTTGTAGAGCATTTGAAGAAGTACTATAACTGTGAAATGGATAGTTCAACTAGAGAATGCAAATCTTGTGGAAAGCAAAGCTCAAAAGTATGTTTTGAGCTACAGACAAAAGAGGCAATCAATAGGGGCTTCAATTGTCACTATATTTCTTGAGTTCCTCTTTGATTCACTCTTTATCCCAAGATTTAGGTACTCCATCTTTCTTATTTTGGAGAGATTTCATACAATGTCTCATTATCTTTATCAGTCTGATGGAATTAGCTGGACCCCAAAGAGGGTCTGGCTAAAAAAAAATTCATTTTTGGAAAACAAAAAATTGTAACTAATCCATTCATCACTTGATACTGATTGAAATCAAACTCGACCAACAAATCAACATTTGAAACTCATTTTAGATTTTAGATTCTATTTTTGTTCTGGGCAAACAGATTTTAGATTCGATTATTATGGTGCATTGAGTGATTCACTCTATGGAAGCTAGAAATAGAGAAGGGATGTTACTCAAAATAGACATGTCTAAAGCTTATGATCAGGTAGATTGGTCTTTTTTGGATTTGGTGTTGAAGGCTTTTGGTTTTGATGTCAAATCGTGTAAGCTAATCTCCTAGCTGGTCACCACTCCCTCTCTAGCTATTTTAGTTAATGGATCCCCCTGTGATTTCTTCAAACCTACTAGAGGCCTATGTCAGGGGGATCCTCTATCACCTATTCTCTTTATTATCTTGGTAGAATGCATTGGCAGACTCATGGAGAAGAAAAGGAAGAAGGAAGGATCAAAGGTTTTAAATCTTCTTCCAAATGCACCCCCTTTACGCATTAGCAATTTTTTGATGACACTATTATGGGTGGAGAGGCCTCGGTCAAGGAGGAAAAGGCTATGAAAGACTCCTTGGACACCTATTCTAGAGGGTCAGGGTAGCTCATCAATTGGGACAAAAGTTCTATTTTCTTTATCAATACTCCAGAGGATAGATAGAAGAGAATCTCCAGAATCTTGGGTTGTTAGGTGAGGAAGCCTTCTTCTACCTACCTTGGTCTCCCCTTGGGAATGACCCCTTTAGATTCCTTCTGGAATGGCATCATGAAAAGGTTTAGTAAGAAAATGGCAGGCTGGAAAGGAGCCATTCTTAGCCAAGCTAGAAAATGTCAAGTAGTTAAATCCATCCTTCAAAACTTGCCAATATATGCTCTGAGCCTTTTTACCATACCAGTGAAATATGTTGAGAGGATCGAGAAAATCTAGAGAGCTTTTTTATGGATGGGAGCTGAAAGGAATAAAAGGTACCCCCTTGTTGCATGGGACAAAGTTTGCCTCCCCAAGAAGAATGGAGGTCTGCGAATTAGGAAGCTCATTCACCTCAATAAGGCCCTCCTAGCAAAGAAAATCTAGCGCATCTTTAGTAGCACGGTGGAATGGAGAGAAATTGTAGTAAATAATTATATAAAGAGGCCCTCTATTCAGTTCACCCTCTTCAGCGAGGATATCCCAAGAGTTTGTACTATTTGGAATGGTTTCTTAAAAGCCAGGGACTTGGCTAACTCAAAAGTTTCATGGAAGCTAGGTGATGGGGAGGAAATTCTATTCTTGTTTGATAGTTGGCTTTCTCAAGGCCCCCTTATGAACAACCCTAGCTATGGGTTTTGGGCTAATGATTGCATCTACCTTTATGGGCACAAAATGAGCAATTATAGGACCGAATAGGGTTGGATGGACCTTTCTACTATCTCAGATGACCTCAAACCAATCATGATCATGCTTAATTCCTTGTCCCTTAGCAACAATAAGTATGAATTGGTTTGGAGGGATAATGCCAATGGGCTCTATTCGGTTGTCTCTGGGTACTCTACTTTATGGAGCTTAAAAGAGACTCCCCTTTGGTCAAGGGCTTGGATCACTGTCCTCATGCCAAAAGTCAACAAGTTTTTTTGGTTGGCTCTTTAGAACAAAACTCTAACCCAGGAAAATCTTATCAAAAGAGGTCATATCTTACCCAGCAGATGTATTTTGTGTAAAGAAGAGTCAAAGATAGGAAACCATATGTTCATCCACTGTTCTTTCTCTAGGACAGTTTGGAGCATCCTCACCCAAGACTTAGGCCATAGTTGGTGCATTCCTTCTAACCTTCTGGACTTTTTCTCTCAATGGCATGGCTTGTTCAATGGGACTGTCTTGTAGGAAATTAGCTCCTAGATCTTGCCCCATTTTTATTGGAGCATATGGAAGGAGAGAAACAATTAGATTTTCAGAGATAGGGAGGAACCGACTTTAGTTGTTGGGAGGAAGATTTTTAGTAACATAAAGGAAAAATTTTCTATAAGGAATGGGGGAGAATTTGAGATAGGAGGTAGGAAAAAGGAGATGGTAAAAGACAAATCGAGGAAAAGACAGGAAGCCAAGTGGCTTCTCCCCCCTGAAGGCTAGCACAAAGCCAACATTGATGGAGCCTCCAAGGGCAACCCTGGCTCCTTGGGTAGTGGAGGTTTGATAAGGAAAGAAAATGGAGATAGTATTGTGGTTTTTTTTCTCTTTCTAGGATTCCAAACTAATCATTTTGTGGAAGCAAACGCCGCGTGCAATGTTGTATAATTTGCTTTTAAAATTGGTGTTACCAATTTATGGCTTGAAGGGGAGTCAAATAACCTTATAAAGTGCATCATAGGAAACTCACATTTATCATGGATGATAGCAAATATAATTGATGAGACACATGAGATCCTCACCAAATTTAATAGAATCCACGTCACTCATATCTTTTGGGAAGAAAACCTAGTTGCCGAAAGGTTTGCAAACATTGGGGTCAGCATAGACCAAAAAATGACTTGGCATCCTAGAATTTGTTTGCTAGTGAATGTTAAAAGTTTGGTTGACTTGGACAAGATCCAAGGAAGTACAGAGAAAATCAAGCTATAATTATGATTATGAAGGTTTAAAGAAATAAGGGTACTTTTCAAAATGGAAGCATGGGAAATCGTAATTGCAGTGATTCATTATTGATTAATCGACACACTTTGTGGGTTTTTTTTCATACTCACTTCTAGAGCAATAGGAGGGCTATTTTTATATGTTTATTGCTTACTCTTCAAGGTCCCTTTTAGTCACAAAGTGAGGAGCACATGAGTAAAGAGGGTGTGCAATGTGCAAAAATGGTAGGTCAAAGGTGTAGAGAGGAGCCGGTGGGAGATTTTGAGAAATGGAGAAGTAGGAAGAAAGTGTGGCAAAAGCTAGAAGAGGGTGGGGTTACCAATTATATCATGAAGCTGCATGGATTCGATCAGGAGGTGACCAAAAGTATGGTGGGGTCCTGGAAGGATGTTAGGGTGAAGGTGAACAGGGTCTACTTTTGGATAACAAAGGAGGTGATTGCAATTGTCACTGAAATCCCTATTGAGGGTTTTAAATTCTTCAGGGATAAGAAGCTCTTGGCCAATGTGTTTAGGGAATTTGTAGAGAGTGAGAAGGAATTGAAGGTACTGAGAAAGATTGACACCTATTATGTCCCCAACTCCATGAAGAAGCGGTGGAGGTATGTTCTGAGAGCTGTTATCGAGTACATCACGTTGGACCCTAGGTTTGATAGAACTCATACCCACAACTTTTCTATATTGAATCATTTTTGGCATAATGTTAATATTTCCTTTCCATATTATCTATTAACCTCTATGAGCAAGGTGGTGGACAGCTTCAAAAAGAAGCCCACCAAAAATGTGGCTCTGCATGAGGGGCTACTACTACTTATCCATGAGCACTTCAAGGCTTAGACTATAAGCATTACTCCCCCTCAGGAAAAAAATGTGGAGGCTGGTAGTTCTAGTTACTCCTCTAATTTGGAAGATATATAGAGCCTCAGCTCTGAGGAAGGAGGGATCTCTTCTTTAGGGAAATTAGTGACCCAACAAGCTAGAAAATCACCCTCCCCCATAACCCTTAGTAGAAGAAGCCCTAGGGATCATGGGCAGAAGCCTCCTGAGAAGGATGAGGAGGGAGATAGCAATGATGAGGAGGAGCCATATTCTGAGGAGGTGGTTAAGGAGATGCAGGACGAAATAAAGGATTTAAAGTGGAAGGAAGAAATGCAAGAGGGAGAATTTGGAGGAAGTGCGCTCTTAGTTTGAGGAGGTGTCTGTGTTGCCCCTATCTCATGACCACCTCCGAGCCCAACCTGAGGAGCAAAAAGAGGAGAATACAGGGTATGCAGAAGGGGAAGTGCAGGTCAATGATAGGAGTAAAGCTTGGAAAAATTTTAATGTCAGGACTTCAAAGATGGGCATCTTCAGGGAGCCCATGAATCCCCAAATCCTCATGGAAAATCAAGATGAATCGTGGTTCAAAGAACTCATTGACCTGACGATAGTGGCTATTTCAGACAGAGCCAGGGAGATAGGGATAAACCTCTTGAATAACGCTCCTAATAGTATGATTGATAATTTTGGATCAATCAAATGTCTTTTCCACAAGTTGGAGGAGGTCAAAGAATAGGTGATATATATTGAGGCAACAAGGAATGGGATGGATGCTAACAGGAGGATGGATTTGGCTGACAAGCTCAATCTAAAAGAAAGAAGGATACACAACCTAGAGAACTACAATCACAACCTTGCGAATAAGATGTTCTCTTTGTTAAGCTCGATTAACAACAACATCATCTCTCTTACGGGCTAGATCAAAGATAGAGAAATGCAAAATGATGAGGAAGTAAAAGACAAGGAAGAAGCTAGAACGGAGGATGACTCTGTAAAGGACAACACCATTCCTAATCAGGACTAGGGGGACCAAAGCACACAACAACTGGAAGTGAAGGAGAATCAACTGGCCTTCAAGGCTGCTCAGGTTATTGAAGAGCTGGAGCAAAAGAACGAGGAATAACTATCACCTATTCTTTTTTTTTTTTTATGTCTTTTGGATTTTTTTCTAGCTTTAGGCCATGGTAATACTTTTCTTTTTTCCTAGTCTTTTCTTAGAACTTTTCTTTTTGGCTGGGCATTTTATCAGCCTCTGAACTTATACTTTTTTGGCTCGACTTTCATGCTATTTATTAGCTTTATATGTTTTAACTATTGGGTTTCAGGATCGCTGTAAAACCTGTTTATCTAATCAAAAACATTTGAAACTCATTTTATCCTTTTTTGCAACCTATCACTTTTGCACTAAGAGGTCCTTTGATTGGCCTTAAAAACTGATCCAAACACCTGACTGGGCTCTAAAACCTAGCACACTAAATCTTTGTTCTGCCTTTCTTGCACCATGTCAATTATCATCCCATGATGAATTTGGGGTCAAAAGATATTCACTATCAAAGTTGACCTCTTAGAACTGCCTACAAGAAAACATGTCAAAAAATAATAAATTGGGTTTAGATTTGGCTTTGAAAACTAGGCAAATGGGCACTTAGAGAAACAAAAACTAGGGCATTGGTTCTCTATCACGAGGAGAGTATAAATCTACAATTTGGGCTTATGAAAAATAATTGGGTGCAAATGGGGAACAGTCAAAGTAAGCTAATTAAAATTTGTAGATTGAAACAATGGCAGAAAAGAGGTTTTTGTAGATAGAATTGACATGAAAAGGTGTGCAGATAGATTTGTTAAAACTTGCAAATTGGCAAACTTGGAGTATTTTTAGAGTACAACATAGGGTTACAATCCATTCGATCACACCTATCACAGATCTGAAGTTATGACATCATGAATATGGGTACCAAGCAATCTACAAATGCTGTCACTAGTAAAAAGATAGAAACCCCATTTGGAATTGCCTTTGAAAATTGATTAAATGGATTCATCATAAGCTCAAACTTGAAACATAAGAAGTCTCTAACATCTATAATGCAATGCAAAAAATATTTCAACATTTTGGTCAACTGGGTCAAAGTTATAGCTCGTGAAATAGGGCTTCCCAAAATTATGTGCAAAGTGCATCAGCATGAAAACAATAAACTACCAACTTTGAGGGATTCAAAATGACTTGAAATTTGAAACATAAGCTCTCACGTATGGACACTAGACACTCCCAAAGTGGCGGGTCATAACACATTACTGAGTGTGAAATATTTAGATGCAAACATGGCTTCCTATTGTTATTTGACACTTCAGTGAAAAAGCATAAATGACACTAGGTCAAAATAAGACTTCACAAAATGACTCAGAATGTCAATTTGACTTCATGGAACACATAGAAAAACTAAATGAAATTTTTTATAAACACTAAAAACCTGTTGGGCTTCAAGTATAACTAGGTACAATCTCATAAAAAATAATTTATGGGGCTTAATTTTCTCAACAGTGGTCAAAATTTGGGCTACAATTTTCAGTGCCAACACACTATTTCACATGTCACATTGTTTGGATGGCTTGAGCTATAGATTTTTTGTGCTATGACATGGATGCCAAACTTGATCTCCATGTTGGTAAAATTTTTCAATTTCATGCCTCTACCATCCCATTTAACTAGGGTTAGCTTTTCCAATTCTGCCCATCCTAGGGTTTTGGTAACGTTTGAATTTTCCAACATTGAATAACTAATTATCTTATAAATCATCTTTGTTATGATGGGATAATTCTTCTCAAGCCAGAATGAGATACCATGGACTTAGCTTAGTATGAATCTAATCCACTTGACTTGAAAATTCCTTGGCATGTGAATGATGTGGCTCAAGAACTTAACCTCTAAATGATTGTGTTTTGGCTTTAACACATCATTATTGCACAATGCACCATATGCCTAATCCATCTCAAAATTACCTAGTTTCTAAATAGAAAAGTGATAAAATGAGCTGATATCATGAATGAGAAGTATCTTGTGGGAAATTGATGAGTGTGCCCCTTGTGGATCCTTCTCATTGAAAATCATTAGATACAACTTAAATTTTAGAGGAATGTAGTCTAAACTCTTTACCAACATTTTAGAACCCCTTATGATCTTTGTGCTCAAATATTCTACCATACTACTCAGTTAATGCAGGATTTGAGGATGGTGACATTTCCTGAGACTTTCCTTTAACAAATTTCACCTTAAATCTCTTCAGGGACTCAAATAATGTTGTGCTTTAAGAAAACTCTAAATTTGTGGTGAAAAATGAATCTCTAATCTGTTCCTTTTATTAGATTTTTAATTTTAGGGATTCATTAATGCTTTGTACTTGGGTAGGTGAAAGAGACTCAACTTGGTCTTCAAACCTTGAATGCACCTTGAATCTCCACTAATGCTAATTGAGCATGCTTAGTTGATTTTTTCCTCCCCTGGTTAGGTCTAAGGAGTAACTTAGTTAGGAATAAAACTTGATTAGGCCTAAAGAGTGACTCAGTTAGAACTAACAACTCAGTTAAGTATAAACCTTTCCTCTGTGCAAGTACATCTGATATATTAATTTGGACTATCTTTCTTGGATGACTGGAACTGATGTAGAATATGAATTTTCTTCACAACTCTATTGGTATCCTTGCATGCTTATATAGAGATGATTGAGTTACCCAATTAATTTCCTTAAGTGTCAATAAGCTCACTATTTTCATTTGAATTTTCTAGAGATTTCCTCACCCATTGTTGCTTCATTTGAGTCCTAATTTTATTAGCCTTTGATTTATTTCTATTTACAACCTTAGCTCTATTCATGCAATTATTTTATAGATGACCAAGTTCCTTGCATACATAGCATCTTTTGGTAGGATTCCTCTTTCTAAACTGAGTCTTCATGCAATTAGCTCCAATGTATCAATACTCTCCACAGAGATAACACCTACACAAAGTATTGTAATCCCAACCAAGGATCTCTTTAGAAAGTTGTTCATTAGGATTCCAATTCTCATATCTACACTCTAAGGATTTGTGACCTTGTTTGTTGCATGTGAAACATTTTCCTTCAAACTTAGTTTTCTCTATGCATTCATTAGCTCTATGTCCATTTTTTTTACAACTATAATATTTACCATTAAATTGTCACTTTCCATTGATCCAACATTTTATTGATGTCTATTTTGACTTTCCACAATCATTACATGTAAGTCTTTTATTTTTTTGAGCTCGTTACTATGATGAATCTCCTTGTTTAATGTAGCCCAATCCTAATTTAAATTTGTATCTATTCTGAGATAAGTATACTAATTGATCCATGCTATTTGTGATTTCATTATTATTTCATTTGTTTATTTTTCTTCTCTATGATCACTTATGAGTCTATTATTTTCCATCCTAAGATTGATGACTTCTTGATTTGAATTATTGAATTGATTTTCCATATCTTCCTGATGTAGTGAGAGGTGGTTGATTTTATTATATTTTTCTTATAACCTAGTGTTGAGTAATCATCTATATTATTTTGCCATAATTTTATCATTTTAAACTTGTGTCTTCTATTCAATGACATCACATATCCTGATTGAATGAATATTTTTTTCTCTTTTCAATTTTTTGACTTCTTGTAGAAAAAGGTTCCTTCCAATATGATCTTCTATGGCTTCGTCTACTTCATATGAACTTCTCTCTCTACAAATATCTTGAATTCTTTCTTCCATGTATAGTTTGTCATTCATCTGTACTGCCAATTCTTTTCTTATTTTTAGGGACTTGGAAAGTTGATTCTTTAGTTTCTTGATTTCTTCCATGGCCACATGTAGATACAACTTTTCATTTTAAATGGCTTTCTCTAGCTTGCATATCTGCATTGTTTCTAGTCTTTTCTCTCAAATTGCTAAACTTATGATGTTAGAACCTTTCTCTATAACCAATTGGTGGAAATTTAATGCAAGCTAGGTGGCTGAAAGAGTGGGAGGGGTGAACTAGGAACCACTTAAAACTCAATCACTTTATCCACTTTGTTAAGTTTACTAATCTACTTGCATGTATGAAACATAAAGAAAGAAAGTAACAAAACCATCACACAATATTTTGTAACCCAGAAACCCTCCAAATAGAATGTAAAACTCAGTTGAGGATGACACCCACAATGCTTCACTAATGTAATAATAAAGATGGCCTATTAAGGCTTAGAATTGATCACTTGTAGTGATTTACTTTTTTAAGAGTAATGATGATTGCTAGGTCAACATTGTGAAATTATTTATAAAATATAATTATGTACTATGTTAGGAGTTTCTAGAAAGGATTGTTAGGTCCACAATGTTAAAGGATTTAGGATTGATGCACCTATTAGGATGAACTAGTGGATTGATCTCTAATATGCAACTTTTATTGTTGATGAATATCCTTTCAAGTAAATTGATCACCTAACTAAAATAGATGAGTCTATGGCTTTCCTTGTATTTCTTGTATCCTTCTAAATATTCAGCTCTTTCATATTTACTTATGGACATTTTTCTTCAACTCTTAGTCCATCACATATATTTCTCTCATATGGATAAAAAAAATACCTCATACTTATATCTATCCAAATAATAGCATCATAGGTTGGCTAAAATATAGATAGTTCCAAATACAATTACCAAGTTGGCATAGTGTTGTACAAAGGTCTAATGGCTTCCTCAAGTGACACTAAAGACACTCAAGAAACACAATCACTTGGGATAACTTTTGTACTTATTTGATATGGGATGCTCGATTCATACTAATTACTTGATAGACAATTCTAACTTGGTTCACACTACTTTGCCAACTTGATTATCATCTTTGAACAAGAATGTTCTGCTAACTCAATTCACACTAGAGCTCGGTTAATATTGTCTATGAGGTTGAAAATATAGCTCAGTAGGAATTGCCAACTCTATTGACACCACAAGTCAGTTGACATAGCTTCATTCATACTAGGTTGACATTATTTTCTGGTAGCTTAGTCACTATTGACTTCTCATATTTACTAAGTTTTTTGGCACGAATTGACAATATGTGTTTCCATTAGATTAACAACAATAACTCTTAATTGAGATAATCCTTATTCAAGAAATAAAAAGGAAATATTTTTTGGTGATGTAAGATTTCTCTTACATCTTGGATGCTCTTGAATTGAAAATTCTCAAATTTTCATCAACTCTCACATTAGCGCTTTCAAAATTAGTGTTAGTTATCCTATTAAAACATTTATAAGATTTTCCATTCGATGAATATCTAAGAAACATACATTCATCACTTTCTAAATCAAAAATTTCTATATTATCATCTCTTTTAATGTAGAATTTACTTTCAAAGATTCTAAAATACTTCATAGAAGATACATGTCCAAATCAAAGTTCTTAAGGTGTCTTACCACTTACTTATATCATTTGCACTACGTTTATAGTATATACTATTGTATATTCTATTAAAGGATTTAGGACTGATGCACCTATTAGGATGAATTAGTGGTGATGCAAGATTGCTCTTACACCTCAGACTCTCCTCACAAAAAGTTCTCAACTTTTCATCAACTCTAACATTAATTGTTTGAAAATTAGTGTAACAAATTTGATCAAAGCATTTGCAAGATTTTTTGTTCAATGAATATCTAAGAAACATACCTTCGTCACTTCTTGAATCAAAATTTCTAATATTATCTTCACTTTTAATGTAGTATTTACTTTCAAAGATTCTAAATAACTTCACAAAAGATACATGTCCAAATCAAAGTTCTTAAGATGTTTTACTATTGACTTATATCATCTGCACTCTATTTATAGTGTATACAATTCTACATACTAGTTCTCTCCAAAATATTTTCTATACATTATTTTCAAGCATCATTGCTCCCCCTTCAACTATTATTTGTCTACTTCTCCTTTATGGTATCTCATTTTGTTTAGGTGTCTTAGGGTCTAAAAGATATATATTTATACCATTATCTTCACTAAAAGGGTTAAACTCATTGGAAGTAAGATGTCCTCCTCTATTAGATCACAAGCATCTAATCTTTAAACTAGATTTATTCTCAACTCCACTCTTAAATATCTTCAACTTCTAAAAAACTTTAGATTTTTCTATAAGAAATGCAACCTACATCATTTATTGACATCATCAACAAAAATAATAAAATACCATTGACCATAAAATTGTCTTGTCTTTCTAGGACCACTCAAATATGTGTTCACCATCTCCATTTTCACTAAAATGGAAAATTTATTGCTTGGAAATAATTTTTCTTCTATTTTTCCATTACACATTCTTTACATACCATGTTACTAGGTTTCAAAATCTTAGGTAAATCTCTAACTACAAATGTAGTATGAACCTTTGCAAAGTTATAAAAGTGTATATAACAAAATCTCTTATAATATAACCTACTATCATCCACCTTTGCCCCTAAACATGTAAACTTAAAAGGATTTATCTAAAATACATTACCTCTTGTCATTTTACTAGTACCAATCATCTTACATTCTTTATCCTTGATAGTGCAAGTCTTCTTTGTAATCTACAACTGATATCCCTTGTCGAATTCCTATCTAATACTCAAAAAATTATGTTTCAAACCACCCAAAAAAGATAAATATCACCAGTGTTAGTCTTTCCATCAAATGTAATTTAGATCCTTTACCTTTTATATGATAGGATGCATTATTTCCAACTCTAAATAGTTGTCCATCATAGCTATTAAACTTGAAACAAATTTATTCACATAGTAAGTCATGTGATTGGAACAACCATTATCTATAATCCAATTAGATTTATTCATTTCAAGTTTTAATGCTTATTCTTTTTCTTTTCTAACTTCTATTTTAGGACTTCCTTCTTTAATAGCAACAAATCCTATTTCATCATCTTTGTCATCACTTTTCTATCAAGAAGTTGTTACAATCTAGATTTACCATTGCACCAAAATATCAACCTATCAATTCCCAATAAAACCACTAAACTTATAGAAAAAAGAGTACATTAGGCCATGTCATGCATCTCAAAGGTTAACATTGAAGGTTACTCCAACAATACCCACCTAAATGTTACCTGAGGAGATTTGAACTTGGTTTTGAAAATAATTGATTAATTGTGCATTGTCTATGATGGTACACAAAATGTCATATCATTGCCAGTTAGTGTATGGTGAGCTCACTCAGGTGACGGAGACATTTTCCTATATTTTCTGAGCATTCTAAATTTTGCTAAGTTTAGAAGATAGTTTCTACTAAGTTCACTCCACCATCAAAGGAAAGTTTTTAGAAGTTGAGTGTAAACTGAGCTCACTCAGTTAATGAAGGAAATATTGGATGGAACTAGTGTCAATCAAGCTCACTTGGTTACCAAAGGAACTTTGTGAATATTCAATGTTAACTAAGTTCACTTGGTTAACATAGGAAAATCATTTTCAATTAGTGTCTATCGAGCAGGGTCGACTAACAAAGGATTTTATTGTTTTGGCATTTTGAGTTTAATTGATTCATTTGTTGGTTCTATCTGATAGAGGAGATGAATATTAATCATTCTAAGTTGCATTCAAGCCAACTTGACAATGTGTAAGATATAAGTATAAGGTCAATTTGTAGATTGAATGTGTGGAACATAATAGAAGATTAGATGATCCTTTGAGGAAGCAAAGTGGAAGGATAAGAAAAATATACTTATTGAGCTGAAAAGATACATTTGACCAAGAAGGATCAAGTACACAAGCCAAAATTGAGATCTATTGTTGGATACAATTAAGTAATTGTGTATTTTCTTTGATGTTACACAAATGCCATATCAGTTATCAGACATATTCTACCGAGTTCTGTCGGTCAGGAAAACAATTTATAGAGTCTACCGAGCTCAGTCGGTCAGTAAAGCCTTTTGCAGTGTATACCGAGCGTTCCTGTATGTCACATGGTGAGTTAATGATAACCAAGTTTGCTCGATAAGCTAAGAAAAGTTTAGTTCTTATCGAGATCACTCGGGTATCAAAGGATTTTGTAGCGAACAGTTAGTATTAATCAAGTTCGCACGGTAAGCTAAGGAAAGCTTAGTTTTCACCGAGCTCACTCGGTAATTGAAGACAACTTTTACCGAGTCCAGTCAGTTTCCAAAGGAAGTGGTAGGTTTATCGAATTCCCCGGTAACTGTAGTTTTTACCGAGTTCTGCCGGTTAACACAGGAAGCAGTTTTTTTTGAGTCGGCCAGTGAAGAATTTTGTTTTGATTATTAGTTCAAGCCAACTTTTGGAATATGTTTTGTCAAGTTGGTTGGGCCGACCTGGTATCATGTATAGTATATAAAGAGAGGCTCAAGATGTGGAAAAGTGTGGATACAAATAGTGCAAGGAAATGCAATGAAGAGACTTGTGTGTGCCTAAGCAGAGTTGAGCAGAAGGAAATCTTGGAGCTGCAAAGATATATTTAATCAGTAAGGATCTTGTGGAGCTAAACTGAGATCTGTATTCAGCAAGATAAGTTGCATGTATTTTCAGATCATTCATTGTTGCTTTCTAACCATTGTAACAATGATTCCAAAATCTCCTAACAGAGTTGGTTTAATAGCCATTCCATAAATCCTTTAACAGGGTGGCAATTCAGTTGAATTGTTCTAAAGACCTCTTACAAGGTCACTCCTAACAGGGTGATTAAATCCTCTAATAGGGTCACACCTAACAGTGTGTTTTGTAACCTTTAACAGGGTTGGCTCCTAACAGGGCTCACTTTAGAAGAGTGAAAATTGGTGACTAGTTGCTGGTGGTTTTTGCCATATTGAGTTTCCACGTAAATCTGGTGTCTACTGTGTTCATAATTGCTTTCTTTTGCATGGTTTCTTATTTCAGTAAATGCTTAATAAATTAACTAAACATCTATCCAATTTTAAGCAGCAATTTATGTGTTTACAAAGTAGCAGCAGCAACTAAGTTTAAGGCATCTTTGGAAATGTTGAAAATGTTTTTGGGGTAACTGATTCACCCCTCCCCTCTCAGTTATCCCATCTTCATTTTCCAACAATTGGTATCAGAGCTTTTGGTGCTTGCAGGAGGAGATTTCAAAGATCTAAGCCAAAGATCAAGATGTCTTACAAGAGGGAAATCCCAAGGCTTAACCGAAACAACTTTTCAGCATGGCAGGGATTAATGAGACTTCATCTAGCTTCCATTGGTGACACTGGTCTGAAATATCTTGATGAGAAATATGTAGAACCATCAGGTACATTATCAGTCAATGACATTGCTATAAAGAAAACTCATAACATTATGATGATTGATATTGCATCTGCCTTGAGTTATGAAGAGTTTGATGATGTCAAAGACTGCACTACTACCTATGAAATGTGGGAAAGACTGAAAGAGATCTATGGTGGAGATGACAATGTCAGAAGAGCCAAAGCTGAAAGTCTGAGAGGACAGTTCGATCAGATGAAAATGAAAGAAGATGAAAACATTGCCTAATATGTTGAAAGAATTAAAGCATGTGTCAGTGCTATCAAAGCTTCTGGAGGAAGTATTAGTGAAGAGACAGTCATAAGTAAAGTTCTTAGAACTCTACTTCCAGTTTATGCCATCAGGGTATTAGCCATTCAAGAAAGAAGGTGTGAGGCCAATCACAAGATAAACCTAGAGGCCATAGTTGGAAGATTGACATCATTTGAACCAGATAATTTTGATAATTATGTTCCAGCTGCAAAGAACATTGAGTCTGCATTTGAAGCCAAGCTTTCACTCAAGGACAAAGGCAAAAAGAAGAAGGAATCTCAGTCAGAGAGTGAAGATCAATCAGATCAGAGCTCTGACAGCGACCTTGAAGAAATTGAAGCCCTACTTGCAAGGAAATATTCAAGAGGAAGAGGTAAATACAGAGGTAAAGTACCCCTAATCTGCTTTTCATGTGAAGAAGTCGGTCATATTGCTGCAAGGTGTCCAAACAAGAAAGATAAAGATGAAAAGAAAGATAATAAATGGAACAGTAAGAAAGATTTCAAATCATTTAAGGATAAAAGTAAGAAATCATGTTTTATGGCTAAAGATTCTAATGATTCTAATGATGAAGAAGAGGATGAGATTGTTTACATTGCTGTAAAAGATGAATCTGACAATGAAGAAATGACACTCATTTCTCACATAAGTAAGAATGATACATGGATCATCGATAGTGGCTGCTCACATCATATGACTAGAGATAAAACAAAGTTTGATCAATTTGAAGAGTATGATGGTGGCAGTGTAAGATTTGGAAACAATAAACCTTGTTGCATCAAAGGAAAAGGAAGAATCACTCTAACCCAGGAACTTGTATGTGATAATGCTTATTGGGTAGAAGGCCTAAAGCATAATTTGTTGAGTGTGGCACAGTTACTCAACAATGGACTCAAAGTAGAATTCATCCAAGGCAAAGCAAGACTGCTGAACAGTAAAGGAAAGCTGATTGGATCTGGTAGTCAAACTAAAGGTAACTTGTTCTATCTTGAACTTGATGAACATTCATGTTTTATTGCTCACGTAGAAGAGAGTTGGTTATGGCATAAAAGGTTATGTCATGTGAATTTTGACAATCTGGTAAAGATAAGAAAATTCAAGAAAGTAAGAGGCATTCCTGATTTAAACAAACCAGAGGTCGGTTTATGCAAAAATTGTCAAATTGGAAAGATGGGTAAGTCCAGCTTCAAAAGCAAAAATTATCAGTCTGAAGATTTATTAGAAATTGTGCATACTAACTTATGTGGACCTATTGAAACTGAAAGCTATACTGGCAAAAAATATTTTATTCTTTTTGTTGATGATTATTCAAGAATGATGACCATCATGTACCTAAGGAACAAATCAGAAGCATTTGAAAAGTTCAAATGGTATTTGGCAAGAGTAGAAAAAGAAACAGGGAAAAGATTGAAATGCCTAAGGTCAGATAGAGGTGGTGAATTTATTTCACATGAATTCAATAAATTTTGTATTGAAAGAGGAATCAAAAGACAGGTTTCAACACCAGGTACTCCTGAACAAAATGACATAGCTGAAAGAAGGAACAGATCCATCATGGATTGTGCAAGAACCTTGATGATAGAAAAGAATGTTGCTATCAAATACTGGAAGGAGGCTATCAGTACAACAGTTCATACCTTAAACCGAGTACAGTTAAAAAAGGACTCATTCAAAACTCCCTATGAAATATGGTATGGCTATAAACCCAATGTAAGTTATCTGAAAGTATT
This sequence comes from Cupressus sempervirens, assembly GCA_028749045.1. Classification (NCBI taxonomy): domain Eukaryota; kingdom Viridiplantae; phylum Streptophyta; class Pinopsida; order Cupressales; family Cupressaceae; genus Cupressus; species Cupressus sempervirens. Next base: position 742,458,292 of record CM053783.1, on the reverse strand, counting down.
TGGAAGCAAATGTTATATCTTGAAAGAATCTAGAAAAGGTAAATTTGATGTAAAAGGTGATGAAGGTATATTTCTTGGATACTCATGCAAGAGTAAAGCATATAGATGCTTGAACTTATCTACTCACAAAGTCATAGAAAGTATACATGTGAAAGTTGATGAGTTTGCAGAAAAGACTGAAGAAGAAAGCAGAAAAGAACCAGAAGATTACAAAAGATTCGTCTTCAGTGGTCTGGATATAATATCAACTGCATCTGAGAATCAAAAACCTTCTTCTACCGAGTCATCACTAATCGAGTTGCAGGAAACATCTACCGAGCCAACATCTACCGAGCCAACGTCTACCGAGTCAGAAAATACCGAGTTAGAGATTACCAAGCCAGAAGTAACCGAGCATGTGCATACCGAGCCAGTTGATACCGAGCCAGACCAAACCGAGCATGAAGGATAAATGCAAGAAGATAACGACAAGATTCATCCAAAAGGAAAAGAACCTGTTCTAGCCAAATATGTCAGGAGACATCATTCAGCAGATCAGATCATTGGAAATAAATCTGAAGGAACCATCACAAGAAGTAAGTTGAAAGGTACTTGTTTACTTGCTGATTTTGAACCTAGAACTGTCAAAGATGCATTAGAAAATGATAATTGGATTGAAGCAATGAATGAAGAAATAGAGCAGATAGAGAAAAACAAAACATGGACTCTTGTACCTAGGCCTAAAGACAAAAATGTAATCGGTACAAAGTGGGTTTTCAGAAATAAGTTGGATGAAAATGGTAAAGTATCAAGAAACAAAGCTAGATTAGTGTGCAAAGGATATTCTCAAGAGGAAGGCATAGATTATGGAGAAACTTTTGCTCCCGTTGCTAGATTGGAAGGTGTTAGAACTTTATTAGCATATGCTGCCTACAAAGGATTTAAATTTTATCAGATGGATGTCAAGTCAGCATTTCTAAATGGTATATTGGATGAAGAGGTCTACATTGAACAACCTGAAGGCTTTATAGATCCAGATAAAAAGAACATGGTTTGGAAATTGCACAAGGCATTGTATGGTCTGAAACAAGCCCCTAGAGCATGGTATGAAAGATTGCATAGCTATCTTATTCAAATTGGATTTCAAAGAAATAATGATAACAGTAGTTTGTATATCAAGGAAGGACCAGAAAATAAGATTGTCCTGATAGAAATATTTGTAGATGATACTATTTTCACAGGGAATGATGATCTTTGCAAAGAATTTTCAGAACAAATGAGCAAGGAATTTGAAATGTCAATGTTCAGTGAAATCAAATTCTTTGTGGGACTTCAAATTCAGCAAAACAAGAATGACATCTACATCACTCAAGAAAAATACATCAAAGAGATATTGAAAAATTTTGGTATGGAAGATTGTAAACCAGTTGGAACTCCCATGTGTACTGGACTAAACCTTACCAAAGATGATGATTCAAAGGAAATAGATTAGACATTGTAGAGATCTATGATTGGAAAGTTGCAATATGTAGTTCATACTAGGCCAGATATTGCTCTTGCAGTTGGAATTATGGCAAGATTTTCAGCCAAACCAAGAGAAAATCACATGATGGCAATCAAGAGGATAATGAGATATCTGAAAGGAACTGAAGATTATGGCTTATGGTATAAATTTGGAGGAAACCTAGACATAAAAGTGTTTACTGATGCTGATTGGGCAGGAAACCTTGACGACAGAAAAAGCACAAGTGGAGGTGCATTCTTTCTTGGAAAGAGGTTGGTTTCTTGGACAAGCAAAAAGCAAAATTGTACAGCTCAATCAACAGCAGAGGCAGAGTATGTTGCTGCAGCAGTAAACTGTTCTAATATTGTTTGGTTCAAACAATTGCTACAAGGCATGAAGATGGAAATCAAGGAACCAATCATCATGTTTTGTGATAATACAAGTGCAATCAACATATCTAAAAATCCAGTAATGCATTCTAAGACTAAGCAGATTGCAATCAAGTATCACTTTGTCAGAGAATTGGTGCAGGACAAGGAAATCAGATTGGAATATGTCCATACAAAGGAACAGATTGCTGACATATTCACAAAGCCTTTACCTAAGGATGCATTTTTGTATCTCAGAGGTAAGTTAGGGGTTATTCCCCTATCTGAAGTTCACTAAAAATAATTTTTAGTGATGCATCAGCTCCTACAAATTGAACAATCATCAGTTGATGCAGCAAACCAAGGAAATATTGCATATGAATCAGTACTAAAGGTACAATGAAATTCATTGAAATTGGATTGTCTTTGGCATGTGTTGTCAAAGAGGGAGAGTTTTACTGTCATATCTTTTCCGAAATTTGATTATGTAATTTCTCCACAGAGGGAGATTACTGTAAGAGGGAGAGTTCTCCATCTTAGAGGGAGAATTGTTAATTGTGTTGTGTTGCTGTAGACTTGCTTTCAAATTTCATTTCTGCTATGACATGTTGTGTTGCCATCAATGCCAAAGAGGGAGATTGTTGGATACAATTAAGTAATTGTGTATTGTCTTTGATGTTACACAAATGCCATATCAGTTATCAGACAGAGTCTACCGAGTTCTGTCAGTCAAGAAAACAATTTACAGAGTCTACCGAGCTCAGTCGGTCAGTAAAGCCTTTTGCAGTGTATACTGAGCGTTCCTGTATGTCACACGGTGAGTTAATGATAACCAAGTTCGCTCGGTAAGCTAAAAAAAGTTTAGTTCTTACCGAGATCACTCGGGTATCAAAGGATTTTGTAGCGAATGGTTAGTATTAACCGAGTTCACACGGTAAGCTAAGGATAGCTTAGTTTTCACCGAGCTCACTCGGTAATCAAAGACAGCTTTTACCGAGTCCAGTTGATTTCCAAAGGAAGTGGCAGGTTTACCGAATTCCCCGGTAACTGTAGTTTTTACCGAGTTCTTCCGGTTAACACAGGAAGCAGTTTTTTTTGAGTCGGCCAGTGAAGAATTTTTTTTTGATTATTAGTTCAAGCCGACTTTTGGAATATGTTTTGTCAAGTTGGTTGGGCCGACTTGGTATCATTTATAGTATATAAAGAGAGGCTCAAGATGTGGAAAAGTGTGGATACGAATAGTGCAAGGAAATGCAATGAAGAGACTTGTGTGTGCCTAAGCAGAGTTGAGCAGAAGGAAATCTTGGAGCTGCAAAGATATATTTAATCAGTAAGGATCTTGTGGAGCTAAACTGAGATCTGTATTCAGCAAGATAAGTTGCATGTATTTTCAGATCATTCATTGTTGCTTTCTAACCATTGTAACAATGATTCCAAAATCTCCTAACAGAGTTGGTTTAACAGCCATTCCATAAATCCTTTAACAGGGTGGCAATTCAGTTGAATTTTTCTAAAGACCTCTTACAAGGCCACTCCTAACAGGGTGATTAAATCCTCTAATAGGGTCACACCTAACAGTGTGTTTTGTAACCTTTAACAGGGTTGGCTCCTAACAGGGCTCACTTCAGAAGAGTGAAATTTGGTGACTAGTTGCTAGTGGTTTTTCCCATATTGGGTTTCCACGTAAATCTGGTGTCTACTGTGTTCATAATTTCTTTCTTTTTCATGGTTGCTTATTTCAGTAAATGCTTAATAAATTAACTAAACATCTATCTAGTTTTAAGCAGCAATTAATGTGTTTACCAAGTAGCAGCAGTAACTAAGTTTAAGTCATCTTTGGGAATGTTGAAAATGTTTATGGGGTAACTGATTCACCCCTCCCCTCTCAGTTATCCCATCTTCATTTTCCAACATCTATAATCATCAATTCAATTGCATCATAAATTAGGTCATCTCATGGTTATTTTCTAGCCATTGTATCAGTGATCTAAACCTCTAAACCAAGTTGTCTTAACAACTATTTGTAAATACTCTAACAAGGTGGAATTTCCAATTGAATTGTTTAAATATCTTTAATAAGGACACTCCTAACATGGTGATTACGTCCTCTAATAGGGTCACACATAACAGTGTGTTTTGTAACCTTTAAAAGGGTTTTGTCCTAATAGAGCTCAATTTAGAAAAGTGAAAATTAGTAACTAGTTAAAATTGGTGTTTTTTTCTCAAATTAGGTTTCCACATTAAATCTTGGTGTCAATTGTGTTCATTCTATTACTTTTAGATGTATGGAATTAAGTTAATTAATATTAATCACAGATAATATCTTAAATATTTCCATTTAAGTAGTTATCAAGTTATTTTAGTGTTTTTTGAGTTACAATAGAATGTAGTTTAATTAGAGTTTTGATTTGCATTGAAATCTAAGGGATCTAGGATTTATTTTATTGGTTACTATTTCACCCCTCCCCTCTTAGTAACTCCTCTTATATTTCCAACACTTGTGACCAACCTATATACTAACAATTTTTACAATAAACAGTTTCATTTGCATAAAAAGATAGACTAGTGAATGCTTGATACAACCACTAGACATAGAGAACATAGGAGATCATTAATCCATGTCATAAATCTTAAAGGGTAGTTCTGGTAGTTAGTCCAATATATTTCTACCACTTTCAAATTGATATCACTATCCTTATCAAAATAAAATAAATCCTTAAGCATGAGCTTGATTTATAAGGCTTTGTAGGCTTGAATTTCTTTACTCTTTTAGGACATGTAGAAGACTAGTGAACATGTTCATTACAAGTTCAACATTTGATTTTTCTGTCTTTAAATTATCTCCACATAAATATAGAATGTCCTTCCTCAATATTATTGTTACCCTACTTTTTGTGCAATATGCATTTTTGTTGGCCAACACTCCTTTTCCAAAACTTGAAGTTGAAGTTAAACTCTTAGCATACTTCAACTTCAAGTTTAGTTCCACCCGCTTTCCTTCAATTGACAAATTCTTTACCCATCGGCCTAAGTCAAGTCCCACAAAGTTGAAGTTGGTGTTGGAGTTTATTTAAAGTAACTTCAACTTCAACCTCAACTTTGTGAATTTCTAATGTTTTCTTGTTTTCTCACAAGAGATGTACTAGAAAAGATGAATGCCATTCTGGAGGTAGAAAATGGGTCCCACCTAATGGAAATTCCAAAGACATGAAGGGAAATGATTAAGATAGCCAAGGAAACTTGTTCCAAAGTATAATTGGTTATGGGAAAAAGTGAAATTGAGATTTTCTGATATCATGAGAGGTAGATCTGCATGCAAATTTGATAGGCATTAACTATAAAGAAACTTCCAAGCCTTGTCAAGTACATATGACATGCTTGTTATAAATATTTTTTCTTGCCCATATCTATCTTGAGATTTCCCAAAATCATTTCTTAAAATTTCCCTTTTGGCTAGTATAATTGCTCATTTGGTCACTTTGAGTTCTCAACATCAACTGGTAAATAATAGAGGTGGAGGGTTAAGCTCTGTTAAGAATTGTAAGTGCATTATATTGTTTTCCTTTGTCATTTTTAGTTTTGGTTTTTTTGTTTATCTCTATAAACCCTCCTTGTTCAAACCAAACCATGACTCTCTTCTGTCCTAAGCTTCCTAAACAAGAAAAAACATGCCTACTAAGCTCCCTCCTAGAAATTCAAGATACTTTTCTGGTGAACAAAAACCTAGCCGATAGATTAGAGTGGGTGAAAAGTGTTTAATCTAGACCCATATACTTGAAGTTGGCTAGTAGTGGATTGCTCAAAGCCACCACCTTTTCATCAGCCATTGTGTGTCTAAAGGTAGTTACTAAATGTGCAAATCATTATGACCCTAGCATCAGATGCATAAGGAAATTTTTTGGAGAAGTGTTGGCCAAGATAAATAGGGTTAGTATCAGTTTAGCTCTAAGAATTCCTTAAAAAGAACCCTATGACTCTTGTACATTTGATGAAGTAGAACATCTATACAGTGATGATAAGAAATACTATGATTATATCATAGCTCAAACCTAGCTTTTAAACTAGCCCTTAGAGGCTCTAGATTGCCCAAACCCTTGACTATTGAGCATTTCATTAGAGAAATTGCCGACATTATACTGTTGAAACAAAGTTAAAGGTAATGACCACACCTTTCACTGGGAGAAATGGATTTACTTCTTTATCTAGAAGATTGTCGAGGGTGAAAAGTTTATTGACTAGGCTGATTTAATTGTTGAAGATTTACATAAGGGTTTGTTAGTTGTGAGTAATTTTGGCTCATTTTTTTTTCCTCTTTCTTAATCTATAGTTTAGTAGCATCTAAGGATTGGGAAGTTCTTCAACACTTTCCCTAGACTAACAAAATGACTATCTATCAGTACTACAAGGATCTCTAGGTCGGTGAATTTTGCATGGAGTTCAGAGGCTAAATGCTGTATTTTTTGGAGGGTTGGTGTTCAAACTCCAAGGGCATGAAAATTGCAAGTCATCTGAAGAATCAATGCAAACCATTAATATTTATGGTGGTTTCTATATTTAGTTTCCCAAATTTGCATAACTTAGGATTGGAGGTTTTTATGGTGAACCTCTTAGGTTACCATGTTATTGTTTAGATAACATTATTTTATTTGAGATTGCAAACATATTGTTTATGTGATAGAATCTCTTGAAAAAGCCAAAAAGTCATCTTCTTTCATATTTTCCATAGAGACTAGCCATTGTAGATGCTTAAATTTTAAGCAAGTTGTGTTAAGAAAAACAACATTGTCTCACCTATGCCTCACACCCTACTCTTCCAAAAAGATTTTGACTACACAGATTTTGCTAGAGATAATTTTATACATGTAGTTTCACTAGTCCATGTTCTGCATTTGGAAGATTATTGTGTTAACTGCTCAAATGTGTATGAAGTTAGAAAAAGGATGTGGTCAAGGTTGACATTTAGTCAAATTAATATGTTCAAAGTTAACCTCAGCAACAATGGAATAAAAGAAGATGAAAGTGAAGAAGTGGTTGACCCATTTTATGTCAATCAGAATGAATGTATGCCAATTCCTAAAATTTATTGGAGTAGAAGGGAAGAAGATGATTTTCTTTCCTATACCTTAGAGGTTTTCAAAATAACTAAAAATTGGTTGAAATCAAAGACTGTTAAATTAGCTACCCCTAGTGCCCCAGAGAAATACTCAAAAGAGAGACATAAAAGCCCACACTCAATTATCACTAACCCTAGTAGTAATGATGCTATTATAGGTTCACTTGAAGTTGAAGTTGAAGTAACTTTGTCACCACTTCAACTTCAAGTTCATAAAGAGGCACCGAGTGTTAGAAGGATAACCCACTTAAGTACTAGGAAAGTAGCACTAGATAAAGGAAAAGATAAGGTGATCGTCAATCTAGATCCTATGGAAGTAAACCAAAATTTAGACCAACTCCCTAGTTTTCTAATGGAAGACAGTATATCTAATGCTCAAAAGTTGCCTGGGACCAACAATACTCAACTGGGTACCCTTGCTTTGACTAATGTTTCTCCCATTCCTGGCAAAAGTTTTGTCACACTTAAGTGGCTGGAGACTTCCATTGAAAATAAAAGAAGTATGATGCCCCTATCTTTTCCTATTGATGGCTTGGTTAGAAGATGTCATGGAAAATATTTGAAGGCTAAGAAAGCCAAAACTAAATCCAAAATTAAGTTTGATAAAGTTTAGGTCATTAGTCAGTCAAGATTGCCAAACCACCAAGAGGTAGCCTTCATGAGGATCTTGCTCCTAAAGATTATCAAGTGTCAAGAATTGACCTTGGAAAGGGAAGTCATATAGAGGATATGAAAATCTTTGAAGCATCAAATATAAAGATTATGGGCAGGGTCTAGAAGGATGCTCAGGATAAATAGGTTATGAAGGAAGCAATGAGGAACATGGTGCAATACATCAAAACAATCTTGCACCCAGAACCTAAACCTTTGAGTGAAATGTCTACAATTTTGGATGTAACTTCTTTAGCCAATCGACAATTCTTTGATAATGTATAGAAATGAAAATCTATTGAAAAAGATAGATTTTGAAAAGTGGTTACAATATGTCCTAAACAACACTATGAAATAGGTAAATCTTTTAGACAAAACTTTAAAGGAGACCACTGCCATCATTAAAAAAGTGAATTAAAATAATGAAGGCTATGAGAAAGAAAAGAACAATTGGATAAAGGTGGTGCTTTGAATATAAGAGATTCAGGGATTGGGGTTGCATAGGGTCCTAGCTAAATGCCCTATGGTTGGGCTTGATGATAAGATTCTGTATATAATTAAGGATTATATTGAATAGTGGAATGAGGTGCATGTTTAGGGGGTAACTAAGATCAAATAAATTATTAATGAGATAATTCAAGGAGACTTTAGGTGGTTTAGCAAACATTTCCTAGGTAATGAAAATGACTCCGTAACCCAAGCTGGGGAAATAATAAATGAGGTACATAAAAAGTGTCAAGAAATTCAAGAGAAGAAAATACCTTCTAGGCAACATTTTTCAAATGTCACTCATACTGAGGCCATGTTAATAATCAACCATAAGCATTTGGAAAGGCATGAAGAGAAAGTAATAGAGCTAAAGAGGGAAAAGGAAATTTGGAAAAAAAGGATTGCCTACATTAATTTACTCCATTAGTCTGGTTATTTTTGCGTTCACCACTACTTATGAGATATGAAAGGCTATAAGAATCACAACTGGTGTGGATAGTTCTTCTTAATATGGTGCACGATCATTGGAAAGTTGTAGTTTTTCTCCTACTTATTTCCTTTTATGTATTCAATTGACAAATTTGTGTTAACCAAAAAGATAGTTTACTCTTGGTGAGGTAATTCTAAATAGTTATCTAGCCCTATGTCATTGAATATGTAATAGATAATATCTAAAGGGGTTCATCTCCCTTTAGACACTAAGACATAAATACTTTTGTTTAAGAAGTTGTACACTTTAAGTTTTGAATATAGTCTTTTTTGAATTAGCAGCAAACTAAAATAAAATTTTATAGTTTTATGTGCTAAAACTTTCTAAGTAGATACTAATATTTGATCTACAATATTTTTCATTTTTGAGAATGTAAATTATTTGTGAAAGTTAAGTTATATTTGTTAGGCATATGGGAATTATTTTCTTTAAAGTTTAAGGGTTGTGAGAGTTGAATTTCACAGTACTCATCTATTTATCAATTTTAACATTCTATCATGTGGATGATATTGATTGTTAAAATTAAATAGTTTTTCAGTATTCATATTATTTTTATATTCATGAGATGATTTTAGCTTTTCAGTATTTTCAGCAAAATACTCATTGGGAAGATTTTCCCTTAATAGAGGACTTAATGACTATTCTTTCCATAAAAGGTTAGTTGCACCTTCTATAACATATAACAAATTCAAGGAGAGAATTCCTTATTTTTAATTAGGAATTTGATGTTAGTTTACAAACTTTCTTCTATTCAAAAGTTTTAAATCTTTGGGAAAAAAATTGTTCACTAACAATTATTATCTTAATCTTCTTTTTCTTTACTTATTTTGGCATAACCTCCACTTGTACCTATACTTTTTGTCAACATAGGAATATCTCTGAGTAGGATGAAACTAATTTCCACCGTAGGTAATTTTCCACTCTTTATCATCCACATTTAAGCTAACTGTAGACTTCCAAGAAGAGTACCTATTCTAAAATTATATTTTTACAAAATGACTTGTTCAATCATCCATGTTGTCTCTTTGTATGTAGGTGTCAAAGTCTTCAATATTTTATATACAACTTGGTCTACTGATTTCCCTCCTCTACAAGTATTAACTATTCTAACAATCTCTAATATTCTACAAAAATAACCTCTTATAGATTAATCTTCCATCATCTTAGCATCTAAAAATAAGCATATACAAATTTGTAATCTAACCTTTTGAGAATCTTTATCACCTTGACATTTACTTTGAAAAGAATTCCAAATTTGATGAGAAAGCATTAAATATCTTACCTGACCAAATTTAGTTCTAGGAAGAGTTGATAATGGTGCTTCTTGGGTAGGCATGTCAAGCATGAGTGTATCTTTCTCTTTTCCTTTAGAACCCTAAAGATATTTTTCTTCAATCATAGCTGTTGTTAGCCCTAATTGATATTATAGTCTATAATGCTAGATTTTTAGGTGATGATGCTATAAATACATATAAAATAGTCATATTTTTTGTTATATTTTCATTCATGTCAATGTCTTAATTGGGTAAACATTATGCTAGCTCAGTAGAGTATCATCTCATTTGATTGAAGAAGATATTTTGAATAAAGTATGATGAAGTGAGATTTGATATGTAAGGTATTTAATGGGTACATGAATGAGATGGAAAATGATTATGTCATATTAGTCTTATTGTTTTACAATTATATATTATTGCAATGTATTAAAAATTTCATGCTTAACCGAGATAAAAGATTAATTAAGGGAGATTGTATTAACCGAGTAACTAAAGTATTGTCTGAGTGGTTGTAAAGAAAGAAGTGTTGAAAATAATATTATCTTTGATATTACACAAAATGTCATGTCTTTACCAATCAGTATCTTTTGAGCTCACTCGAGTGGTGAAGAAAATTTCTAGTGTCTACCATGTATTCTAGAGTAAACCAAGTTTAGAGATAGTATGTGCCAAGTGTCAATCGGGCACCAAAGAAAGTTTGCTGGGAGAAATTGTCTACCAAATTCACTTAGGCACTAAATAGAAATTGGCATGGAACTAGTGTTAGCAAGGCTCACTTGGTTACCTAAGGAATTTAGTTTAGGATGTAGTGTTAATTGATTTCATGCTGTTAACAAAGGAAGTTTAAAGAAAGTCTTTTCTGAGTTAGTGTTGACCAAGCTATGTCGGCTAACAAAGCATTTTCTAAAATCAACATATTTATTTTAATGAATTTATTTTTTAAGTCTAGATGACTTAAGAGATAAATATTAAATATTTTTAATTCTATTCAAGCTAACTTGACTATGTAAAAGATATAAGTATAAGGCTAAGTTGTGGGATTAGAAAAGGGAACCATGGGATTGAAAAGATAAACCAAGGAAGCGAATCGAAAGGATAGTAGATTATCCTAATTTAACTGGGCTCAAAAGTTTTATTTGATCAAGGATGATCAAGGATTCAAGCTAGAAAAAATATATTAAATCACTTTTACTCTTCAATAATTGTAGCAGTGTATCAAATCTCTTAATAGAGATAGGTTAACAACTATTTTCCAAATCGTCTAACAAGGTGGCATTTCTAGATTAAAGTGTGTAAAGATCTCTAACAAGGACACTCCTAACATGGTGATAAAATAATTTAATAGGGTCATACCTAATAGTTTGTTTTGTAACCTTTAATAGGGTTGGCTCTTGATAGGGCTTACTTCAGAAGAGTGATAATAATTAACTAGTTGCAATTGGAGGCATTTTCCAAATTGGGTTTCCATGTTAAATCTTGGTTTCATATGTGTTCATGTTATTTTCTTGATATTCTACAACTATTTTGGTTAATCACATTAAAACATCTAAACAAGTAAGTGCTTATTGAACTATAGTAATTCTTAGTGTTTTCCGAGTGATTCAATGCTAACCAAGTTACAACAGTATTTTCAATCTCAACAGAGTTTGTTTTGATTTACACTGATATCTAAGGAATCTAGGGTTTATTTTTCTAGTAATTGATTCACCCATCCCCTCTCTTTTACTCCTCTAATATTTCCAACATTGGTATCATAACTTTTGGTGCTTGTAGAGAATGTTTCAAGGACCTAACCTAAAGAACATGATGACTTACAAAAGGGAGATCCCCAATCTGAACATAGATAATTTCAAGTCAAGGTAGGAACTCTTGAGATTGCATTTGGAAACCATTGGAGATGTAGTCATAAAGTACCTAGATGCCAAGTATGTGGCACATACTAGAACTATGACTATTGAATAAATTATAGAAAAGAAGAAACATAACATTATTATGATTGGTATTGGTTCAACTACTAGCTATGCTAAATTTGATGAAGTCAAAGACTATGATAGTACTCATGAGATGTGGATCAAGATGAAAGCCATCTATGGAGGAGATGATAATGTAAGAATATCCAAGGTAGAAATCCTCATAGGTCAATTGGATCAAATGAGGATGAGAGAAGATGAGAATATTGAATAATACAGTGAAAGAATCAAAGCCAATGTGTGTGCAATTAGAGCCTTAGGAGGAAAGATAGAAGATGAGATAGTGCTAAGCAAGGTTCTCATAACACTTCTTCCTATATATTCAATTAGAGTGTCACCAATTCAAGAGATGAGATGACATCCCAAGAATGATATAACATTGGATGTAGTAGTGGGAAGATTGAAAACATTTGAGTTAGATAACTATGTCAGTTACATTCCTAACACTAGCAACCTTCAGTCTGCATTTCAATCCAAACTATCACTAAAGAAGAAAGCTACAAAATCTCAAAGGCAACCTGACAGTGAGGGTTAAGATGGTTTTGATGAATATCTTGAAGTCATTGAAGCATTACTTGCAAGAATATTTCCCAAGGGCAAAGGAAAGTACAAAGGAAAAATTCCTTTAATTTTCTATTCTTGTGAAGAAGTTGGTCACATTAGTGCAAGGTGTCCAAATAGAGAAAGAAAAGAAGAATGAAAAGTACAAGGTAAAGAAGCACTTCAAAAGCTACAAGGACTACAAAGACAAACATACGAAACCTTGTTACATTACTAAAGATTTTGAAAGTAGTGAAGAAGAAGATGAAATGGTCTACATTACTATTAAGGATGAATTAAATGAAGAGAATGATCAAATGACACTTATCTCACATATTAGTAAGAATGATACATGGATTACTGATAATGGTTGTTCTCATCATATGACTAGTGAAAAATTTAAATTTAAGAACATAGTACACTATGATTGTGGAAGTGATAGATTTGGTAATAGTAAATGATGTTATGTAAAAGGTAAATGTTGTATCAGACTAATCAATGATCACAGATGTGATAATGCTTATTGGGTTGAAGGAATGATCTACTTAGTATGGCTCAATTGAATAAAATTAGACTCAAGGTAGAATTCATGAGTGGAAAGACCAATCTATTGGATGGGAAAGGAAATTTGGTTGAGCCCCACAAGCAAACAAAAGGTAATCTCTTCTACCTAGATTTTAATGCGTGTTCATGTTTCATTTTGATTAATTTGAAGAAAGTTGATTATGACATAAAAGGTTATGTCATGTGAATTTTGACAACTTGATAAACATAAGAAAGAACAAAATGGTTACAGTAATTCCAGGCATGAAGAAACCTTACATGCGCATGTGCAAGAATCGTCAAATTGGTAAGATGGGCAAGACATGTTTTAAAAGTAAGAAATATCATTTTGAAGAAATGTTTGAGCTGGTCCATATAGACCTTTTTGGAGCTATTGAAATACAGAGTTACATAGGAGTTAAGTACTTTATTTTATTTGTTGATGATTATTTTAGAATGATGACTGCTATGTATTTGAAGGATAAATCAGAAGCCTTTCAAAAGTTCAAATGATATTTGGCTAGAGTGGAGAAAGAAACAAGAAAGAAACTAAAATGTTTGAGATTAGATAGAGGAGGATAATTTATTTCTAATGAATTTAATGAAATTTTCAATAAGATAGGAATTAGAAGACAAGTGTCTGTGCTTGCCAGGCCTCAAGAGAATGGCATTGGAGAAAGAAGGAGTAGATCAATCATGGATTGTGAAAGGAACCTTATGATAGAAAATAAATATTGCCATCAAATATTGGAAGGAAGCAATCAAAAATGTGGTTCATATCTTGAAACATGTTTAGTTGATGAAGGATTCAAATCAAACACCTTTTGCATTATGGTATGGTTGTAAACCTAATTTATGATACTTCAAAGTATTTGGTAGTAAATGTTATATTCTAAAGGAGTCTAAAAAAAAAAATTGATGTCAAAAGTGATAAAATAATATTTATGGGATATGCCAATAAGAGAAAAGCATATAAGTGTATGAATCTATCTACTCATAAAGTTATAGAGAGTGCACATTTGACAATTAATGAGTTTGTAGAAAAGAGCGATGAACAAAGTAGTAAGGAACTTGAGTACATAAAATTTGTTTACTATGAGCCTAATAATGTTCATAATGTTAAATAAAGTGGCAATCAACAATCTTCACAACCCAAGTCCCCAAAATCTCTAGTTCTATAAAGTTATAGCAAATGAAAACTAAGTCATCAGAAGGACTCAAGTTTCAACAAGAGGAAACTAAGTCATAGGTTGATGGAACAGAGTCACAGATAGTGGGACCCGAGCATGAAATAGAAGATCATGGTGAACCTATTAATTTGAAAAACTAGGACCCCAGACTTGGTGAATATGTGAGAAGACATCATGCACTTGAGAAAATCATTAGAGATCTATCAATTGGTACAATGAAAAGGAAGAAATTAAAAGGTACATGTTTTCTTATTCAATTTGAACCTAGATCTGTAAAGATGGATTACAGAATGAAATTTGGATTGAAGCTATGAAGGAAGAAATTGATCAGATCAAAAGGAATAAGACGTGTATTCTTATTCCTAGACCCAAGGATAAGAATGTAATTGGCACAAAATGGGTATTCAAAAATAAGTTGAATGAGAATGGAGAAATTTCAAGAAAATAAGCAATGATAGTTTGCAAGGGCTATGATCAAGAGGAAGGTATTGAGAATGGAGAAACTTTTTCTCATGTTGCTAGACTTGAAGATCTTAGAAAGCTCCTTGCATATGTTGTACATAAACGTTTCATAGTGTATTAAATGGATGTAAAATCAGCATTCTTGAATGGAATCTTAGAAGACAAAGTCTACATTGAGCAAGCTGAAGGTTTCATTGATCGTAGAAAAAGGGGCATGGTTTGTAGACTACTCAATGTTTTTTATGGTCCCAAACAAGCCCCCAGAGCTTGGTATGAGATATAGCACATGTATCTCATAAAGATTGATTTTCAAATAACCAATGACAAAAACATGTTAGAAGTTGTAATCTTTCCTTGGTGTGTTTATAAACCAAGGTTAGACCTCCTTTCTTTATTTTTATAATATATCAGGATATAAGCCAAGGTATCCTAATATATTTCTTTTTTGTCCTTTTTCCACTACATCTTATTTTGTCCTCTAGTGGAATATGTGAGAACAAATATTTATTGTAATTTGTAATTTAGATTATTCCTCCTTAAGAGGAATCTCACACTTGGCCTCACACACTTATGAATGGTTGCATTCATAGACATGGGAGTTACATTCTAACTCCTCTCTCTCATTTCTATTTAAGAGATGACCCTCCTCTCTCATTTCTAATGAGGTTTCTTCCTCTTCTTAGTTATTGTATGAGTGATTGCTCTCTCTCTCTCTCTCTCTCTCTCTCTCTCTCTCTCTCTCTCTTCTTAGGCTTTTCATGTCTCATTCATAATGTCACAAGGGGTTTTCTTTGCTTTCCCCTTTCCAAATATCTTGTCTCATGGTGTTGAATCTTGAAGCTTTCTCTCTCCTATCTTATGGTAATATCTTTTCACGCATTAACTTGCTTAGATTCTTTCCTGGTATTGATTTTTTACATATTTCTTTTTTCGTTTCTAACATTTTAGAAGCTTTAATCTTTCCTTGGTGTGTTTATAAACCAAGGTTATACCTCCTTTCTTTATTGTTATAATATATTACAATATAAGCCAAGGTATCCTAATATATTTCTTTTTGGTCCTTTTTCCACTACATCTTATTTTGTCCTCTAGTGGAATATGTGAGGAAAAATATTTATTGTAATTTGTAATTTAGATTATTCCTCCTTAAGAGGAACCTCACACTTGGCCTCACACACTTATGACTGGTGGCATTCATAGACATGGGAGTTACATTCTAACTCCTCTCTCTCATCTCTATTTAAGAGATGACCCTCCTCTCTCATATCTAATGAGGTTTCTTACTCTTCTCAATTATTGTATGAGTGATTTCTCTCTCTCTCTCTCTCTCTCTCTCTCTCTTCTTAGGCTTTTCATGCCTCATTCATAATGTCACAAAGAGTTTTCTTTGCTTTCCCGTTTCCAAATATCTTGTCTCATGGTGTTGGATCTTGAAGCTTTCTCTCTCCTATCTTATGGTAATATCTTTTCATGCATTAACTTGCTTAGATTCTTTCCTGGTATTGCTTTTTTACATATTTCTTTTTCCATTTCTAACATGTTAGAAGATATAATCTTTCCTTGGTGTGTTTATAAACAAAGGTTAGACCACTTTTCTTTATTGTTATAATATATTAGGATATAAGCCAAGGTATCCTAATATATTTCTTTTTGTCCTCTTTCCACTATATCTTATTTTGTCCTCTTTCCACTATATCTTATTTTGTCCTCTAGTGGAATATGTGAGGACAAATATTTATTGTAATTTGTAATTTAGATTATTCCTCCTTAAGAGGAATCTCACACTTGGTCTCACACATTTATGAATGGTGGCATTCATAGACATGGGAGTTACATTCTAACTCCTCTCTCTCATCTCTATTTAAGAGATGACCCTCCTCTCTCATTTCTAATAAGGTTTCTTCCTCTTCTCAATTATTGTATGAGTGATTCCTCTCTCTCTCTCTCTCTCCGTCTCTCTCTCTCTCTCTCTCTCTCTCTCTCTCTCTCTCTCTCTCTCTCTCTCTCTCTCTCTCTCTTCTTAGGCTTTTCATGCCTCATTCATAATGTCACAAGGGGTTTTCTTTGCTTTCCCCTTTCCAAATATCTTGTCTCATGGTGTTCGATCTTGAATCTTTCTCTCTCCTATCTTATGGTAATATCTTTTCATGCATTAACTCGCTTAGATTCTTTCCTGGTATTGCTTTTTTACATATTTATTTTTCCATTTCTAACATGTTAGAAGCTATAATCTTTCCTTGGTGTGTTTATAAACCAAGGTTAGACCTCCTTTACTTATTGTTATAATATATTAGGATATAAGCCAAGGTATCCTAATATATTTCTTTTTTGTCCTTTTTCCACTACATCTTACTTTGTCATGTAGTGGAATATGTGAGGACAAATATTTGTTGTAATTTGTAATTTACATTATTCCTCCTTAAGAGGAATCTCACACTTGGCCTCACACACTTATGAATGGTGGCATTCATAGACATGGGAGTTACATTCTAACTCCTCTCTCTCATCTCTATTTAAGAGATGACCCTCCTCTCTCATTTCTAATGAGGTTTCTTCCTCTTCTCAATTATTGTACGAGTGATTGCTCTCTCTCTCTCTCTCTCTCTAGGCTTTTCATGCCTCATTCATAATGTCACAAGGGGTTTTCTTTGCTTTCCCCTTTCCAAATATCTTGTCTCATGGTGTTGGATCTTGAAGCTTTCTCTCTCCTATCTTATGGTAATATCTTTTAATGCATTAACTTGCTTAGATTCTTTCCTGGTATTGCTTTTTTACATATTTCTTTTTCCATTTCTAACATGGTATCAGAGCAGTTTAATCTTTGTTTTTGAGTTTTTGCATGAAGGTACGATTCGAAGGAGACTCTTGAGAGAGATTTCACTAATTTCTTTTTTAATCTTCTTAAGTTGGAAGAAATTGATTTTTTTTGGATTTGGCTGGTTTACCGCCAAACCTGATTAACTCCTATTTGTTCTAATTTGTGTAGGAGTAGCATTTATAATTCTTATTTTAATAGTATTTTTTAGTGTACAATTTTTTTTATATTTAAAATTAAAATTTATTATTTCTCTAATATTTTTTTGTGTAGGGAAGACTTCATAACTCTGAGTTTGATTATTATTATTTTTAATTGTACTTTAACTATTTCTCTATTTGGTTAAATCTATCTCATATATATATATATATATATATATATATGTATATATATATATGTATATATATATATACATATATATATATATATATACATATATATATATACATATATACATATATATATATACATATATACATATATATATATACATATATATATATATATATATACATATATATATATACATATATATATATACATATATATATATATATATATATATATATATATATATATATATATATATATATAAAGTAATTAATTAATTTAAAATCTTCTCTTATCTACATCTTTTGTTTTTCTTTAAATCTTTAAATATTATTTTTTTAGAAATATCCTGCATTTCTATTCTTTTCAATGAACTTTTTTTATACATTTCCTTTTTCAAGGTTGAGTAAAGTGCAGCTATCAAATTTTTGAGGCTGAGTGACAACTTTTTAACATTTCCTTTTTAGTTCCTATTTTTTTTAAGGCAACTTGCATAGTAAGGTTTAAGCAGATAAATATTATGATTCTCTTTATGTTTTCCAAACAAATTGCTTGCTTGAAGTCACTGGCTTGTAAACATAAGTATATTGTTGAGAGAGTTTATTCTAATATATTTCATTTAAAAAAAAAAACTAATTTAATTTAGTAGAAAAAAATTAGTAACTCTCCTTACTTTATTAGTTAAGTTTATTCTAAATCTCCTTTATCAAAATTTGTGCTAAATTTTTATTATTATTATCTTTTATCATTTCATATAAATCAAAATATCAATATTATCCTTTTCATTTTGATCCATATAAGGCAGTGGGAAAATATAGACAAACTCCTTGAATATCATCCTATGGAGATTCCTTGGAACTTTCTGAGTTACCCTTGGGAAAATTTCTTGATTGGTCTCTTTAACTTTTATTAAAATGACATAGGAAAAATAGTATCCTGCAACTTTGGCCCATTGTCAGGCATGCCCATAGCAGCAACAAGCTCTGCATCTAGTTGTGTATGAGGAGCAGGCCCTTCCATTTGTTTTACCCATTTCTTGTGTTGTTTGGTCTTGAAATGTTCATCTTTGAAAGGCTAGCTACATTAATAGATATTTAGCCTACCCACTCAATTACATCAATATAAGGTAAACAATAATTGCACCGCTGAATCTTGCCTGGGCTATTTAGTTGTATCATTACCTTTTACATAGTGTTTGATATATGTAGGTCAACCTTGTTTATGCCTGACACTCTATATGATGCCTATAAATTGCAGTACAAAACCCAGGTTGCTAAATTAAAATTTAAAATTTGGCCCTTATCAACCAAAAAGCAGTGTTATATAGATCATGAAGTTAGACGATTTTCTATAAGAGTCATGATGTGTTAAGTAAAAAGTGAAAATGTTAAAGTCTATTTTCAATGAATACTCGGGGAAAAGTAATTGAACATTATTTTCAATGCATGGTTTGCCACAGTCGAATGATAGTTATATATTTCCAAATTATTTTAGAGGGTATTTGATATCCTAGTCATTCTTTGAATTATCTTTCATTCAGCAGTAGTTATTTCTTTGATGACTGTATTTCTTGACTTTGATGCTCCGCTTGGCGCATTAGTTCTCTAGTCATTTCCTTGAACCACCTTTTGTGAAGAGCAGCCTCATCTTCTCCTCATAGACTCAGTGCATGCCGGTGCATCCCATGAGCAATCACAATGCTCACAGCTCCAACAACAGCAAGGATGGCATCAATGAGTAGAGCCTTGAGGCATTTCAGTGGACTGTGGCTGAGCCTTGATTCTAACATGAGTTGGAATCTAGCACAAGTTCTCTCACCAGCGTCGATCCAACAGACAATCATAACAGCATAATATATGCAGGTTTCTTTTTTTAGAAGATTGCTTGTTATGGTGAGAAATTTAAGAGCAGATTCAGATTGAATGCATGCTCTCCACACCCACTTTTCATCCCAGTTATTTCTTTTGTTTCTTATTTCATTGCATTGAATTATCTAGACATGCATTGGATTATTTACATGCATAATTATTATTCTTCCTTTTCTCTGATTTTCTCATTATATTCTTTCTATTTTTAGTGGTTAACATTTGTTATGCAAGATTGAATGATTTATATAACGTCTCTGATCTATTTGTTGTTTTACTTCAGCTCATACTCTATTATGAGTTTGTACCATTTTTTTATTCATTCTCTACATTCTCTGTCACTTTTTTCAAAAATGAAATCATTTCAAATCAATTTCTGCAATCTCTTTTCCGGAAGTTTCTTAACATTTTTTTTAGTATATTCTTATCTGCCAGATCTGAACTCTATCATTATTTACTAACCTTTTTTGCAGGGTTAGTTGTAACAAACTTTATATTAATCATATTCATTCATCTCTTTTGTATCATTATCTCATTAATGTTCTGCTCCTTTATTATTATTTGTATTAATGTTACCAAGTAATCATAACTTTTTGGTTTATCTTATATATCTTAATTTCTATTAAAATATTTTTTTTAAAGAAAAAAACTTCTCTTTCTATATAGAAATGGGACAATTTGTTTTAATAATTTTTATGCCATCCTTTGTATGCACATAGTTATATCTTTCTTAATGTTTTATTTCAAAAATTTACTTTTTGAAACACTTCCAATCTTGGAGGCATATGTATGGGAAAAAAGGGGAGATCTTTTCTAGCCCCATGACTTTATGTTCTTATTACTTTGAGATTATATTTTGAACCAAGGTTTCAACATAAAGGTGATTACTCTTAAAATTTTTTTTAAAAAAAAAAAAAAAAAAAAGAACAAAGGGGGTAATCATTTTTGTAGCATTAAGCTATGATTTAATAATTGTACTGGTGTGATTTCATACTATGATATTTTTTTTTAGGTATATTTATTCAAGTATATATGGGTGCACACATATATACCAAGATAAATATACAAGCTATTTTGATTGTGATGTGTATGTTCTTGTGTAAAGTAAATATCTTTAATTCTTTCTATTCTTCGAATAGTTTACATACCCATGCTCACCTTTAATGGAGTTTTCTACCTGATATCCATACACTTATCTTGCTTATTGCTCTTCAATGTTATATCTTCATATTTTTTTGGATTATGAGTTATCATACACTATTGCCTTCAATTTTTACTATGATCTATTGATTTGCACCTAGGTTGTGCATTTTTATGCTTTTATAGCATCATTCTATGCCCATGTTGGCATTTTATGGTTTTATACAATTGATCTACATGATTTATATGATATGTGTTTTTGAGTTGCATAGGGAGCCAATTTTTTTTAAGATTAACTATGTAGGCCCCCTCAGTATAACTGATACATAGTTTCCTTATCTGGCCCATGGAATATCCCTCCATCCTATATTGGTGTGCACTCATTTTATATGGAGTTTCCCTCCATTTGGTTCAATTTGTTCAACTTTGAAATGTTGATATTTATATGGAGTTTCCCTCCATTTGATTCTATTTGCTCTACTTTGAAAGGTTGATATTTATGGAGTTTCCCTCCATTTGTTCCACTTTGTTCCTCAATGCGAGGATGATATTTTATGGAGATTTCCCATTCCAATCTCTTTGTCTCCTTGGTGTATGCTCCTAGTTGTGATTTATTCATGGTATGACTTCCTACACCTTGCTCATTTTTTGATAGGTGATGAGGCTACCATATCTTGGAGCACTCCAATATTGGAGACTCTATTTGAGAAAGTTGTTTTTCTTTTTCCTCATGGCAATGATGTTGTTTGTCCATGATGGATTTCTTATTTGAAGGCAATATGTTGTTACTCCTCATAAACCCTTCCTTTGGTCCACATCGACAATAATTCTTGGAAAAACTATAACTTGAATTATTTGGTGCTTGAGGCACATGTTCTACTTATTTATTATTGTCTCTCTTATATTTCTTTTATAAATATACAATGTGATAATGTTCTGCATACTTTGTTGCTTAGATCATGAGTCATGTAAGTTATGGTGTTGCAGTCCATTAACTTGTAGTGAGATGATTCATTAAGTGGACTGTCTATATCCATGTGATTGATGCAATATTGATGCAAGCATCATTAGTTGGCCTTGTCTGTGGTCATTTGTGCATTAGTATAATATACTTTTTGTGAGAGCATTGATCAAGCTTTTTACTCAAATTGTCCTTGTTGACAATTTTTTGAGCATATAATTTATCTTGATATCAGGTTATCTCCATTGCTTTGTGGTAACATGTTTATTTGCCTCTCTATTTCACTATGAATATAAGATTTCTAATTTGAATTTAAGATGAAATACTCCTTGTGGATAGTTGTCTTGTTTCTTGTGTCTATGTTTTTTTAGGTAATCCATCCAGGCACATACAAGACAATATTATTTGGTGTACATTCAGATGACCTATCCACTTCTCTCTTGGCTCTATGAAGATTTATATACACTCACAAGAGACATTTTCATAATTGAAGACACTCTAAAAGATCAAGTTGCTGCTATTTCATTGTAAAATTTGAGTTTAATACCCCTTGATATAATTACCCCAAGTAAAGATTAAAGGGGGGTGTTAGAAGCTGTAATCTTTTCTTGGTGTGTTTATAAACAAAGGTTAGACCTCCTTTATTTATTGTTATAATATATTAGGATATAAGCCAAGGTATCCTAATATATTTCTTTTTTTTCCTTTTTCCACTACATCTTATTTTGTCCTCTAGTGGAATATGTGAGGACAAATATTTATTGTAATTTGTAATTTAGATTATTCCCCCTTAAGAGGAATCTCACACTTGGCCTCACACAGTTATGAATGGTGGCATTCATAGACATGGGAGTTACATTCTAACTCCTCTCTCTCATCTCTATTTAAGAGATGACCCTCCTCTCTCATTTCTAATGAGGTTTCTTCCTCTTCTCAATTATTGTATGAGTGGTTGCTCTCTCTCTCTCTCTCTCTCTCTCTCTCTCTCTCTCTCTCTCTCTCTCTCTCTCTCTCTCTTCTTAGGCTTTTCATGCCTCATTCATAATGTCACAAGGGGTTTTTTTGCTTTCCCCTTTCCAAATATCTTGTCTCATGGTGTTGGATCTTGAAGATTTCTCTCTCCTATCTTATGGTAATATCTTTTCATGCATTAACTTGCTTAGATTCTTTCCTGGTATTAATTTTTTACATATTTCTTTTTCCATTTCTAACAAAACAACCTATACATCAAAGAAGGAATAGATAAGAATATTTTTTTGGCAACAATCTTTGTGGATAATACATTATTTACTAGAAATGATTATTGATGATAGGAAGAGAACTAGTGGTGGAGCATTCTTTCTTGGAAAGAGGTTAGCATCTTGGACAAACAAGAAGAAAAATTGTATCTCTCAGTCAACAATAAAAGTAGAATATGTTGTTGTAGCAGTCAATTGTTCAAATATTGTTTAGTTTAAACAATTGATGATGGTTATGGAGGAAGAGATCAAGGATCCAGTTGTAGTTTTGTGTGATAACAATAGTGCTATTAACATTTCTAATAATCTTGTGATGCATACCAAGACCAAGTACATTGCAATTAAGTATCATTTGTTAAGAGAATTAGTGCTAGATAAGGAAGTAAGATTGTAATATGTGAATACAAAAGAACAGATAATAGACATATTCACCAAGTCATTGCCTAAGAATGCATTATTGTATCTAAGAGGTAAGCTTGGGTCATTCCCCTATTTGAAGCTCACTAATCATATTTTAGTGATACAATAACCAAGCATGTTGAAGATCAGTCAAGTTGATGCAATATTGTAAATGGCAAATTGCATATGAATCTATAGATCAAGTCCATTGAAGTTCACTGATTGTTATCTTTGGTATGAGATGTCAAAAAGAGAGAGTTCTATCATACATTAGAGAAATTTTATGTCTGATAGAGAGAGTTTTCTTTCAAATATCAGAGATTTTTTTATATATGTCAGAGATGTCAAAGAGGAAGAATGAACTTGTCTTTAATATTGCAATCACAACAATAAGAGATTGATGTCATAGGTAGTTCACATTGAGAGAAGGAGTTATCATGGATAAGAATTATAATGAATCTAAGGATATTATCCTTACTTTTATTTTTCTCTAAAATTTCATTGTATTATAGC
Organism: Cupressus sempervirens; assembly: GCA_028749045.1. Classification (NCBI taxonomy): domain Eukaryota; kingdom Viridiplantae; phylum Streptophyta; class Pinopsida; order Cupressales; family Cupressaceae; genus Cupressus; species Cupressus sempervirens. The sequence goes on along the minus strand of CM053783.1, from coordinate 742,434,455 downwards.
ATGTTGTGTTGTCATCAATGTGAAAGAGTGAGATTATTGAAAACAATTGTTTAATTGTATATTGTCTTCAATGTTACACAAAATCTCAAGACTTTACCAGTCAGTGTCTACCAAGTTCACTTAGGAAAAGAAGACAATTTCTTGTGTTTGGCAAGCATTCCAAAGTAAACCATGTTTAGATATAGTATGTGTCAAGCTTCACTCGAGCACCAAAGAAAGCTTGTAGGAAGACAATGTCTACCATGTTCACTAGGGTTCAAGCAAAGAGAAGTTGGCATGGAACTAGTGTTAATAAAGCTTACTCAATTACCAAAGGAATTTAGTTCAAGTGGTGGGTTAACTGAGTTCACATGGTTAATAAAGGAAGTATGAAGAAAGTATTTTTTGAGTTAGTGTTGACCAAGTTAGGTCAGCTAATGAATAATTTTCTTGAATCAAGATATTTATTTGAATGAATTGATTTGTTAAATCTAGCCAACTTAAGGGATAAATATTTAATATTTGTAAATATATTCAAGTTTACTTGACTATGTAAAAGATATAAGCATATAACAACTAGTGGGATTAAAAAAGAGAAGCATGAGATTGAAAAGTTAAACCAAGGAAGAAAATTGAAAGGATAACAAAGTATCCTGAGATAACCAAGCTATAAAGTTTTATTTGATCAAGGAGGATCAAGTATTCAAGCTAGAAAAAAGATCTAAAATCATTGATATAGTTGCATCATCAATTAGGTAGTATCTTTGTTTCTCTCTAATAATTGTACTAGTATATCAAATCTTTTACAAAGTTAGCTCAACAGCTATTTTCCAAATCCTCTAACAAGGCAACATTTCTTGATTGAAGTGTCAAAAGACATCTAACAAGGACACTCCTAATAGGGTGATTAAATCCTTTAATAAGATCATACCTATTAGTGTGTTTTATAACCTTTAGTGGGGTTGGCTCCTAACAGGGCCAACTTTAGAAGAGTGAAAATAGTAACTAGTTACAATTGGTCGTTTTTCCCAAATTGGATTGCATGTTAAATCCTTGTGTCAGATGTGTTCATGTTATTTTATTACTATTCTTCAACTCAGTTAATTGTGGTTAATCACATTAAAACATCTTAAAAAGTAATATTTCAGTGCTTACCAAGTTAGAAATAGTTCTTAGTGTTTGTCGAGTGATTAAGCATTGATAGAGTAAAATGGTATTTTTTAGTTTCAACAAAGTTTATTTTGATTTTCATTGACATCTAAGGGATTTGGGATTTATTTTCTAGTAATTGATTCACCCCTCCTCTCTTAGTTACTCCTCTTATATTTCCAATAAGAAGAAGAACACATATTTTCTAAGTGAGTTAGTATTAACCAAGTTATATGTTACCCAACTAAATGTAATATTTAGAGAGTGACAACCAGAGATACAAATTTGAAAATTGGAATCTAAGGCTGACTTTTCATGGAACTTTGAAGTTTTTGAGAAGGTATAAACAAGAGTCAAATTTTTTTTGTACGATCAAAAAGGTTGTAACAAAGGAAATAGAGGAAGGATATATATGGACACAAAATTCTATGTAATTATATATTTTATATGTTTCTAAATTAATTGTATGAATGATTTCTATTGTAAAACTAGCACCAATGATTCTGGCTAAATGATAAATGATAGAAGGATTTGGAAGCATTGGAAATAATATTTAAGGAGGAGAATGAGATAGCTTTAGGTTGCTAGTTCAAAGTGGTTAATGATTTCATTGTGATGTTGTTCAAGAATTGATGAAGCTGAAAGAGATCTAATTGAAGGATGATGTGAAGTGAAAAGTTGTTTGGAGAGAAGAACTAAGTGTTGACCCAGGTGAACCAAGCAGAGAAGAGAGAAGACAAGATGAAGATTTTGTGAAAGATAGAATCAATTGAGTGAGTAAAAGATAAAGAAAGAGAAAGAATATAGATGTGAATAAGAAGAGGTTGTTTCAATACTTAACATATTGTACTTTATACTATTACTATTTAACTAGTACAATAGAAAATTTTAAAAGCACCATGTGGAGCTAATAGGTATGAGAAATCGTATATGGTAATATTGATTAGTGGTGTTTTTAAGTCCTTTAAATGATACCACTATTTTTAGTCAAGGATAAGGATTGATAAGGTACATATGATATTTTTGTGAAATCCTCTAACAAAGTCACTTTGTGCTATTTCTATCAGGATTTAAATATATATTTTTTGAGTCAAAATCATTGACCCATGTTTCATGATTAGTGATTCGCATGAATCCAACTCTCATGATAATGAATAGAACACTTAACCCTCATTGGATCTAGGTGATTCCTATAGAGGTGAAGCACCAAGGCTTATAGGTCACCCATTCTAGTACTACTCCAAATTTACCACACTTAACAAAAAAAGTTAAATCTATGGTTAAACCTAGTCTACTTGCAACCCCATTTGATAAAATTTCACTAATTATTGTTCCTTATGAACCATTCATTAGGAAATCCCTCAATCTCATCAATTGATAATATTTAATAAAGCATATATAACCTTAACAAAGTATATATAGCCTTTAACAAGGTTGTATCCAAACAAAGATCTCTTAAGAAGAGTGAAAATTTTGGGTTGGCAGTCCTAGGTGACTTTTCCCTTTACAAGTTTTCCACCTTAAAAATATTAATATTAATTGTGTGAATGTTAATTTTTTTTCAATTGATTTACATGTTTTTATAGTTTACTACAACTGGCTAATAACCAAGATAACACTATATCATTATTGAAAATTTACTAACAACTGGTAATACAAGCAACAATTTGATAATAGTTTGGAAAGAAGTTAAAATATGAGCTAAGTATTTAGTTGGATTTGTCGACCAAGTGATAAAATATATTGAATTTATTATTGTTAATGCTTTGATGGTACTAAAGTATTTTAAGTAGCTATAAGATAATTGAACATAAATGAATCACCACCTATTGGCTTAGTTATTTAATGCTTTGGTATTAGAGATGAGTTCTTGAAGAAAGAATTTTAAAGGAACTTGAGAAAATGATCAAGATTTGTAGCAGAGTGCCACCAAAGATGAACAATGAGAAAATTCCCTTATGGAAAGACCAAATGAAGCTTTATCTTTCTGGCATTGGAGATAATTTTATACACTAGTTGCAAAATGAACATGTCACACTTACTAGTCCCTTAACTATAGAGAAAATGAATTAAAAGAGGAATCATAAAAATATGATGAATGATATTGCATCTTCTCTGAATGATACTAAATTTGATGATGTTGAGAATTGTGTCAATGCTAATAAAATGTGGGATAAATTGAATCTTTTTTATGCAGGAGATGGAAATTTGAAAAAGCCAAAAGTTGAAAGTCTTGGAGGTAAGTATGATATTAGAATGAAGGAAGGTGAAAATGCTTCACAATATGTGAACTGAATCAAACATATTATGAGTGTAATAAAAACTATAGGAGGTTACATATTGGATTATAGAATTGTGAGTAAAGGTTTGAGAACTTTTTTTCCTAATTATGCTACTAAAGTTTCTATTATTCAAGAAGTATGAGCTATACGTAGAAATTATCTTAGAATTGATGGTCTAGCTATTGGGTTGATTGTATTTGAGTTGAGTAATTATGATAACAATATGATTATAATGGGAAATTCTTTTAAGTCTTGAGTAAGCACCAATAATCAAAAGAAAGAGAAGACAACGAAAGACAAAAGTGAATCTAAGACTAATAATGATCTGGATGAGATTGGAGGTTTTCTTGCAAGAAGGTTATCAAGAGTTAATGGTAAATACAAAGGTAAACCACTCTTGATCTATTGTAGATAGAATGAAGTTGGTCACTTTTCTGCTAAAGGATTCAATTAAGGTAGATTTGATAGAAATAGTAAAACGAATAACAAGTATAGGAAGAACATGGATTACAAAGACAAATCTAAGAAGTCACGCTTCATTATTGAAGAAGAGAATACTGAGTAAAGCTCTGATGATGAAAAGGAAGTAGTTTAAATGCTTTATGATTTAATAAAAGATATGAGAATGAAACTTCTCTTATGTCACATGTTACTAAGAAAGACTCATGGATTGTTGATAGTGGTTATCCACATCATATGACTCGTGATGAAACAAAGTTTTATTTTTTTAAGTAACTCAATTCTAGTGGAACGATTAAGTTTGGAAGTGATGTCTCATATTTGGTAAAAGGTAAAGGTTACTAATGTTGAATGATAAGATCAAATATGATGATTCACATTGGGTTCAAGGATATAAATATAATATTTTGATTTTGGGTATATGCAAGATCATTGTCAACTAAACTATCCCTTAAGTGGCAATTAAAAATCAACAAATCAAGCTTATGTCAACTTGACATGCAATTTTAAGCTTGTTATGAAATTTCAATGAAAAAGTTGTGATGAAATAATATGTAGGAAAATGAATTTAGTTTCTGAAGTATTAGGCCTTATCTAAAGAAAGAAAAATTTGATTTGTCAAATTTTTGAATTTTAATGCAATAGTATAAAAATTTCAGAATTAAAATAATAAGTAGGTGTATGTCTAACTACCTTAATTAAAATCAAATGATTGTATTTTTGTTAGTGAATAGATTTTCCTCCAAAGAAAAACATACAAACTAATTGCAAAATCCTAGATAGGAAGATTGGATATGCACTAATAGTTAGGTCACTTCGCTATTGAAAAGCATAAGCACCCTCTGAATTTATTTGGGTACAACTCCCTGTGTATGATTTTAAATTAATTAAACTACACTAATATTGACAATTCTTTTAACCTAAAAGAAAGAAAGGTTTAAAAACATCTATTCATAAACACGATATAGATGCAAAAAAAACTAACTAAAAGGAGAAAGAATACTAAATGACAGAAAGTTCATTTACCCTAATGTTGCATTACAAAGATAATGAAAACAAGGAGTAAATCTTCCATCCTCTTGAGAAAGTGAAGAATCAAAACTTCAAAGACATTTTGAAATCAAAACATATTCAAAAAATGGTGATATTAAAATGCATTTAGAGAAAATTGAAAGCTATACAAAGATCACAATTAGTGGAAAGATAACTACCCAAACTCCAAGTTTTGATGTGTAATTATCTCCCAAGTCTCCCTTCTCTAAAGCAAAAACATTACACACATCTTATTAAACATTTGGATCAGAATCACTACTTAGAAGAAATAAAAATTACCTCCCTTACATTATGCTTAAAATAAAGATTCCTCCCTATTCCTAAGAGAAAGTTCAGAAAAAGATCAAGTGCTCTACTCTTCCACAACCCATAGTTTTCTTTCTTTCCCATTTGAAGAACTTAAAAAAAATTTGAACCCTTTCAATGTCCAAAATTCTGCCATAAATAGAGTTTCTTTTTCACTTTTGATTCTGATAATTGTTTCTTGTTGGTTCTCTCCATCCTTTGTTTCGATAAGATTTTTATCAATTATGAAAAACTAACATTTGATATTACCTTTCTTATAGAGTTTTTTAGAAACTCTCTTAAATATCTCTTTTGTATCCCTTGTTTAATATATTTTGATAAAGTTTTAAAAACCTTGTAAAAGTCTCCCTATGTTTTGTCATAAGGAAGTAAAGGGATATTTGAGGGGAAAATATAATTTTTTTAATAAAATATTATAAAATTATTCAAAAAATACTAGCACTCCTTTTCGAGACATTGGTTGCTTTACACATGACACCTATTCAAATGACTCTTCATACTTAAATTGACAAATCCCCAGTCTTGCAGATTATTTATCAGAACATTGTCAAAGCATTATTTGCACTCTGTCAAAACACCCCAGAGAGAACGTATATATATCCATGCTTAGGATAAATTCCACTAAATAAATTGACGGTATTTGATTTTTAATTCTTGTACAATGATACTAATAGTTTAAGCAAGGAACAATATCATCTTTTCCTTTACATGAATGTCACCATCTGGGCATCCAAAAGTTCTTATCAACATCTTTTGACTCCAACATTTTGTCAAATAATTCACATACATGTATGAACATTGTGTGTTCCTAGGTGTCAATACGACTTCCTTCATTCCTTCTACCTTCTTGGTGTCATGAGATGAGGCTCAAGCCTAATGTTCATAAGCGTTCACATTGCCATTTTCTGAGGTGGCATCCAGTTAAGCTTAGGCTATGGGTGTTGCAGTCAATAATTCCTACATTTCGAGTGCAAATTTGACTATCATGAAAGTTTTTTCATAGCTTGTATTTTTGTCTCATGTCTTTATTAAAAATAATAGCCATGCTTTGAAAGAGTTAAATAAACCTTCACAGTTGTTTGAAGAAAGAAACCACTGACATTCCCAATCGCTTTTGTGAGAGAGATCACAAAAATTTCTTCCCTTAGACATTGGCATGATGCCAAATAGGTGGCATGCTTCTAGATTTATTAACACTATTATCATCCTTCCAATACAGCTGAGCTTAGGCCTGGTCTACATTATGGAATCACTTGTGACTCAAGAGACATCCATACTTCATTCACGGGGTCTTCGTAGAGTGGGAAGCTGATGTGATACCTCTAAACTGACACTTGGCATTTTTGAATGCATTCTATCTTAGTTTAGGGGCATCGAATGTCACAAGATCTTGTATTAAGGAGAGTCATACATTCATTCAAGAAATGATATCATGACATATGAATATTCTAGTTTCATAATTCCAACACAACTTCACCGATTCTGAAACTGCCTCATCATAATATATATATTCTTCTTTTTTTAATCAGATCAACCCTTTTTCCTCACTTGATTTTTGGAATATTAAATGCAAAATTCCATTTGCCCCTGGAGCCAAATGCCCACCTACCATCCCTGACGACCTGTACAATAGTCATAAACATGAATGCAGTAGGTGAGTTTTCAAATTTGGAAAAGAGGGGGAAATTTTTTGTGGTAGAAGACAAAAGGAATGTCTCACGTTCATTTGACCAGTTTAGAGTAGAAGCAGAGAAGTGATCAGTAGATCTAGTTGTCAATGTGTAGAGATAGAAGGAAGTTCATTTCATGCTTGTAGATGCACGTGTTTCTTCTCCGATCATTCTTTAAGATTATTGTTTATTGAGTTCAACCTGTGAAGCAGTCATTGCTCTAGGCATTATTGTATGCAACCATTAAGCTGCAAATTTAAAGTTTATGAAGTTTGAAGGTTTACCAATTTTAGGGTTATTTTAGGGTTTTCTGGTAGAAGCCATATGCTCCCAGATTTTGTAATAGTTTCAATCAAATTTAAATAGCAAGAAAGAAGGCATACATGAATCCATTGCTTCTTATTCATTGCATTTGTGAAGTTTATTTTTGAATATTTTAAGCCTTGGGTTCTCTAGTTTTAATGGTGGTAATAATTACATTGAAAGTTTATCAATTGGTTTGCTCTTTATTTGACTTTTTAACTTTATAGTCATTGTCGATCTCGCTCGGTATCATCTTCTATTGAGCTCTACTCTGCAGTGGCTATCGAGTTCACTTGGTGCCTTCTTCTACCAAGCTCCACCCTCTTATGGGTACCAAGTTCACTCAGCATCCACACTATCAAGCTCACTCAACATTCTTTTGTGCCGAGTTGTTCTTCATTTTTTGAATTCACTCGGCACACTCCTGCCACTCAGTTTCTTAAGGTTTCGAGCAAAACTAGCACTTGGCAATAGTGAGTGTCATGCAATTTTTTTTTTAGGTTTAGGGTTGATTTTTAAAGTTGTGATTAATTTCTCACACGGTATTAGAGCTTTGAGGCCCCACATCCATAGTGAGTTAGGGAATTTTTTTTCTTGGGATATTTGGCATGGCAGGAGATGCAGGAAAGATATGGTAGAAGCCACCACCTTTCAATGGACAAAATTATGATACATGGGAAAATAAAATGAAAATCATTATGGTTGAAAATGATTTGTGGGAGTTTGTAGTTAATGGGTTCAATGATGTGACAGACCTAGGTCAGTATGCTACCCTCACAAATGCACAAAAGACTCATTTAAAAGAGTCAAGGAGGAAGGGTGCTAAGGCATTAAGTTTGATTGAAGTAGCAATGACAGAAGCAATTTTTCCAAAAATTACAGAAAAAAATTATGCAAAAGAAGCATGGGATATCCTTGAGATGAACTTCAAGGGGACTGATAAAGTCCGTACAGTAAAGCTACATAAGGAGGGAGTTTGAGAACCTTTAGATGAAGGAAAATGAATTAGTTGCAAATTTTAGTTCAAGGACCTCCAATGTGATTAACCAACTAAAGTCAAATGGAGAAGACTATTAAGAAAAGAGGATAGTGAAAAAGATACTGAGGAGTTTACCTCATAAATATGACAATTTTGTCATGACCATAGAAGAGGCAAAAGTTGACAATGGATGAGTTGATGGGTACTCTTCAAACCCATGAGCATAGGATCAACAGATCTGCATCCTCTTCTTCCCAAGAACAAGCATTCAAGGCTCAATCAAATCCAAGAGGAAGGGGGAGAGGAAGAAATGGCTCAAGCAAAAAGTCCAGAGGCAGAGGCCGAGGTAATGGAGGACAAAGAAATACTATAGCAGAAAGCTCAGGAAGAGCAGATGGAGCAAGTAGCTCACAAAATACTTCAAGAGGAGGTAAGAAAAACTACAACTCAAATAGGAGTAATGTAGAATGCTACTACTATCATAAATATGGGCATTATGCAAGTGAATGCTGGAAGAAGCAAAATGATAAGTCAAGACAAGAAAATGTGGCTGATGTGAATATGGGAAGTGGAAACAATGCCACTGCCCTCATCATGTGTAATGTTGGTGAAGTAGGAAGCCCTAAGGTTTGGTACCTCGATAGTGGATGTAGCAACCACATGAGTGGTAATGAAACCTTATTTTCATTCATTGACAAGAGTTTCAAATCTGAGATTAAAATGGGTAACAATGGAACCCTACCAGTTATGGGCAAAGGATCTATTATGGTCCGCACCAGGAAAGGTAAGAAGAAGGAAATACAAAATGTATATTTTTCCCCTGGTATGAAGAAAAATCTGATGAGTATTCATCAGCTCATTCAAAATGGATACAAAGTGCTAATGGAGAATGACACGTGTGTCATTCTTGAAAAGGATGGGAGCAAGAACTTACTTGCAGTAGTTCAAATGACAAAGAAAAAAATGTTTCTCTTGAGGATAGAGACATGTTTCTCATCTCAAGTTAGTGCTGCACCTCCCACACAATCAGCTCTAAGGAGTGTGATTGAAGACCCCTCACAGCTATGGCACCTCATGTATGGTCATCTTGGCTATGCTAGTTTAAATCTATTGTCAAATAAAAGAATGGTAGAAGGTTTGCCATGCATAGGAAATTCATGTGACAAGTGTGAGGCTTGTATTTTGGGTAAGCAACATAGGCTTCCCGTTAATTCTAAAATTTTTAAGAGGGCTAGATATCCATTAGAGTTAGTGCATACTGACCTAGTCGGTCCTATGCATGTTACTTCCGTTGGGGGGAGTACTTATTTCATGACATTTATTGATGATTTCAGTTGTAGGACATGGGTGTATTTCTTAAAGAATAAATCTAAAGCATTTGATAAATTTGTAGAAATTAAAGCCAAGGCTGAAAGAGAATGTGGACACTATATCAATTTCTTAAGATCAGATAGAGGAGGGGAGTATATCTTCAATTATTTTATAAATTTTTGTACAAAACATGGCATAAAGAAAGAGCTAACATCCTTCTACACACCATAGCATAATGGAGTGGTTGAAAGAAAGAACAAGACCATTGTTAAAATGGCAAGGAGCATGATGAAAGAGAAAGGTCTCCCAATTGAATTTTGGGGAGAGGCTATGGCAATAGTAGTTTACCAAATTAATAGGTGTCCTACAAAGGCAGTCCATGATAGAATTCCAATGGAAGCATGGTCACGAGGAAGACAGACAGTTGAACACCTTAGGGTGTTTGGATGTGTTGCATATGCACATGTGCCTAAAGAGCAAAGGCAAAAAATGGATGACAAAGGTGTGAAGTGCATCTTCACAAGGTAAAGCTCAGAATCAAAGGCATACAAATTATATGACCCATTGAGAAACAAGATGATTCTCTCAAGAGATGTCAAATTTCTTAAAAATTAGTCATTGTATGGACTGATTGATGAATCACTGAGCACCTCAAGTAAAGTGCCAATTATGAGTGAAGAGGATGCTAAAGAACAACAACAAGAAGGAGCAATTAGAAGAAAAGGAAAGAAGCCTCAGTCATTACCGAGCTCCTCTAGGCATGACCAAGTGTCAATGCCAAGTAACAGTGTAGACTGAGCTGGTCGACAAAGTAACAGCAGTGAAGATTCTGATCCCACACTCTCCTCCTTGTTATAAAGAAAGACCAAAAGTCTTAGGGAGATATACCAAGATGAAAGGTATGAAGATTATGATGAGAGTGTTAATTTTGCATTATTTTCTCATAGTGATCCAATATATTTTGAAGAAGCTATTAAGGAGAAGAAATGGTGTAAGGCCATGGATGAGGAGATAGATGCTATAGAAAGGAATGAGACATGGGAGCTAACTTAATTGCCTCCCAAGAAGCAAGTGATTGGAGTGCAATGGGTCTACAAGACCAAATGCAATGCTGAAGGTAAGATTGATAGGCATAAGGTAAGGCTAATAGTCAAGGGCTACAAAAAATAGTATGGTAGAGATTATGATGAGACATATGCCCTGGTTGCAAGTATAGAAACCATGCATGCTATCATAGAAATTGCAGCTCAGCACAAATGGAATGTATATCAAATGGATGTGAAGTCTTCCTTCCTAAATGGTGTATTGAAGGAAGAAGTATATGTGGAGCAGCCACCTAGTTATGAAGTAGCAGGTGAAGAGAATAAAGTATATAGATTGAAGAGAGCTCTTTATGGGCTCAAGCAAGCTCCAAGGGCATGGTACAAAAATATTAACTCATATTTGATGAGCAAAGGCTTTAGCAAAAGCAATGGTGAGCCTACTCTCTACATCAAGGCAAAAAATTGTAATGTGTTGATTGTTGTCTTGTATGTAGATGATCTGATTTTTTCTGGTAATGGCAAGGCTCTAATAGTTGAATTCAAAGAGGCCATGAAAAATGAATTTGGGATGATAGACCTAGGTCTATTGAAATACTTTCTAGGCATAGAAGTAAAACAAATTCATGATGGCATCTTCATCTCTCAAGAAAAGTACGCAAGGCAGATCTTGGAGAGATTCAAAATGTAGAATAGTAAGGCAACCCCCACGCCAACAACAATATGTCTGAAGTTCAGCAAGGAAGACTCTTGCAAGAGAGTGGATCCAACACTATACAAGAGTATGGTTGGAAGTTTAATGTATTTGACTGCCACTTGGCTAGACCTAATACATGCAGTAAGTTTGATTTCCAGATTTATGGAAACACCAAAGGATTCCCATTGGGAAGTGGGAAAGAGGATCCTAAGGTATGTGAAAGGTACCAAGGGATTTGGAATTTTGTATACCGTAGAAAATGAATTCAAGTTGGTTGGTTACACTGATAGTGATTGGGCTGGAAGTATAGATGATAAGAAGAGCACTTTTGGATACATGTTTCATATGGGATCAGGTGAAATTTCATGGGCATCCAAGAAGCAACCTATTATTTCTCAATCTACAACAAAGGCTGAATATATAGCAGAAAATGTAGTAGCATGTCAAGCAATTTGGCTAAGGAGGATCTTGACAGATTTGAATAAAAGGCAAGAGGATGGAACCACAATTTATTGTGACAACATCTCATCAATTGCATTGTCCAAGAATCCAATCTTCCATGGGAGAAGCAAACATATAGAGATCAGATAGCACTTCATCAGATAGTTGGTGGAGAATGGGGATATTAAAATGGAATTTTGTAAGTTTGAGTAGCAACTAGCATACATTTTAACAAAGCCATTAGGCATTGGAAGTTTTGTACACCTAAGAGAGTGTCTAGGTGTAGTTGATGTGGATCAACAGTGTTCCTTGTTTTCTTGGCTCAAGACAAAGGGGGAGTGTTGGAATGTTAAATGCAAAATGTCATTTTCCCCTAGAGCTAAATGCCCATCTACCATCCCTGACGACCTGCACAATAGTCATAAACATGAATGCGGTAGGTGAGTTTTTAAATTTGGAAAAGAGGGGGAAATTTTTTATGGTAGAAGACAAAAGGAATGTCTCACATTCATTTGACCAGTTTAGAGTAGAAGTAGAGAAGTGATCAGCAGATCCAGTCGTCAAAGTGTAGAGATAGAAGGAAGTTCATTTCATGCTTGCAGATGCACGTTTTTCTTCTTTGATCATTCTGTAAGTTTATTGTTTGTTGAGTTTGACTTGTGAAGTAGTGATTGCTCTAGGCATTATTGTATGCAGCCATTAGAGCTACAAGTTTAAAGTTTATGAAATTTGAAGTTTTACCAGTTTTAGGGCTATTTTAAGGTTTTCTAGTAGAAGCCATATGCTCCTAAATTTTGTAATAGTTTCAATCAAAATTAAATAGCAAACAAGTAGGCATACGTGAATCCATTGCTTCTTGTTCATTGCATTTGTGAAGTTTATTGTTGAATATTTTAAGCCTTGGGTTCTCTAATTTTAATGGTGGTAATACTCACATTGAAAGTCCATCACTCAGTTTGCTCTTTATTTGATTTTTTAACTTTATAGTCATTGCCGAGCTCACTCAGTATCATCTTCTACTGAGCTCTACTCTGTAGTGGCTACCAAGTTCACTCAGTGCCTTCTTCTATCGAGCTCCGCCCTCTTGTGGCTATCGAGTTAACTTGGCATCCACACTACCGAGCTCACTCAACATCCTTTGGTGCCACGTTGTTCTTGATTTTTTGAGCTCACTCAGTACTCTCCTTCCATTGGTTTCTTAAGGTGTCGAGAAAAACTAGCACTTAACAATAGTGAGTGCCAAGAATTTTTTTTTAAGGTTTAGGGTTGATTTTTAAAGTTTTAATTAATTTCTCACACTGATGACAATTGACAAACTCATAGAAAATAGTTTTTTTTTTTAATTTTAAAACTTCCATGATCGCAAACATTATCCACATTGAGTTATGAACCATCAGTAATTTGCAGTGTGGTGTTTCGATCGGGCATCTATGAGTGAAATTATCACTATACTTGATAGATGCATTTGGTCAAACATTTTGTTGGCATGCTTACTTCATCAATATTTTTGATGTGTTAATATGTGGAGCTTGCACTATTATCTTCACCTTCCTATTGATAGTTATCAAGAACCCAAGGCAACTCATTCTGATGAGCCATCAAGCACCATTGTGAGATTTTTATTCCTTGAGACCATCCCAACCATAGTTACTCATCTCATGCTCTATTTGGGGATCCACTCCAATCTTCACCTATCTTATCAACTATTTTTATGCACTGTGCTCTTTTTTATATTTGGGTTCTTTGCTATGCATAATACTATCAACCTCTATCTTTGAATAGATTAGTGATTTGAGGATTGTGAGCCATGCTTCAACTTTGCATTTGGACTTAGATCTAGTTATTTAAGTTTGAAACTACAAATGTTATGAGTTCTAGTATTTGACTCTTCCAACTTGTAGATCACCTTTTAATTATTATGAATCAGACTAAGTATTTTTAAACTTTCTTGAATGTCTGAACTTAATTCTTTGAAAAGGGTTTGCACTCTTGAATCAATGAACTCACTCTTAGGATTAGATTTTGAACACATGGAAACCATGATTATCTTCAAATATAGATATCCAAACTAGTTTGAACTAGGGAGAAGTTGATCAAGTCATTTTGAATCCAATTTGAAATATTCCTCTGAAATCATAAACTTTGACTTCAAATCTGAATTGTTGAACCAAGATGAATTAGAAATAAGCCTTTGAAACTACATGAGAAAATGGAACCACTTTGAACCACTTCAAAGCAGTTTGAACCATTTTTCAAAAGAGTTCAAAGACTTTAATTATTAAAATTTTAAATACTAGGTCCCTATAGGTACTAACAAAATTTTAATAAGATTCTAGATATAAGAATTAGATTGGATTATCAGGTTATGACACATTTTTTGGTGTATTTTTATTCCATATAAATAATTAATTATGAATTTTCTACTATAGTACTTTCAGAAATAAAAGAACTCCCTTGTTTGACCACCTTAACTAATTAAAAAATTTACATAAGTTTTTTATTTTATTTTATTTTTTCTTATAGTAGAAGAAGTATATAATGTGATGCATCTTTTGGATTTCAAAAATGTTATACCGTTTGCAATTTATATTTATTTTTCAATCAGTGTGTCAATCAAAACTTTATGTGTAACTCCATTAGAAAATGAATAATAATTACTTACTAAACTCATAATTTGACAAACATTGCATTTATGGAAAGATAAGAACGTGCTTAAGAAACTCTTTTCATTTCATCAAATTTGGGTGGAAAAACTCATCACACACATGTTTGAAGTAAAAAATATAGAAGAACATGTTTTTGGGATACTTTTAAGTTGACCATGTAGGGTTGGTATCCAAAGCAATACTAGGCTTTATAAAGGTATTAATTTTTTCATTTTGTTTTAGCATGGGTGGGACAAAACTCATAATAGATTTTGAAATGCTTTGAGGCATTTTAGAACTACTTATTTTTAGATCGCCACTTTTGGACACACCATGATCTTGAACACACTAGTCTTTCTAGCTAAATAATTCAGCTCACAAGTTGTAATTTAATAAAAAAGAATGTTTAATATCTTTTTTAATGAAGGCAATCTAATTAGTATAGGAATGTAGACTAAAGTTAACTAAATATAACTTTATCCTACAGTTGAGAAATTTTTATTTGCTAGAATTGATGATTTGTGGTTATGGCATAAAAGGTTGTGTCATCTTAATTTTGAAAATATGGTGAAATTTAGTAGAAAGAAAAGAGAAAGAGGCTTACTAAATGTGAAAAACATGAAAAATACTATGTTCAAAGAATTCTAGATTGGTAAGATGACAAATTATAGTTTCTGTAGCAAGACACACTTCTAATAATATTCTATAAATTACTACATACAGATTTATGTGGTCAAATTAGAATTTGACAATTACTATGGTGATATATACATTATATTGTTTGTCAATGAATATTCAAGGATGATGACTGTGATGTTCAAGAAAGTGAAATCAAATCCTTTTGATATGTTTAAGTGGTACAAATCAAGAGTTGAAAAGGAAACTACTAAACTATTGAAATGTTTAAGATCTAATCAATGTGGTGAATTTATGTCTATTGAATTAACTAACTCTTGTGTTGAGAATAGTAGTAAAAGAAAATTATCTACACCAAGGGAAAACAAATAATGGTATTGATGAAAGGAGAAATAGATCTATCATAGATAGTGCAAGGGTAATGATGATTCAGAAGGAGGTCTATAAGATATTTTGGAGAGAAATAAGCAATGATTTTTTGCACACTTTCAACAAAGTTCATATGAAGAAGGAACAAACAAGACACCCTATGAGATATGGTATTGTCCAATATTGAATGTAAGTTATTTCAAATAATTTGGAAGTAGGTGTTACATTCACAAAGATGCAAGGAATAGTAAACATGATGTTAAAGGAGATTAAGAATTTTTCCTAGGATATTAATCGTAGAGAAAAGATTATAAATATATGAACATGGATACTAAAAAGATGATTGAAAGTGAAAATGTAAGATTTGATGAGTTTTGTAGAGAGGAATGATGGAGAAAGAAAGAAACAAATTGAAGATTAAAAAAAAATTGTTTATGTCTATGAATAGGCACCCAATACTCTACCTTAGTTACAACATGTATAGAAACTAAGAACCAAAAAGTTTCTACCAAGTCATAGATAACTATACATGAGCACTAATAAATATAACTTGAATAAGAACTTGAACTCTTGCCAAGTAAAGAAAATAATGCGAACCAAATAAAAAAACCTAGATTGGTTAAATATGCGAGGAAGAACCATTGACTTAATAAATAATTGGAGATAGAAGTGCTATAGTACAAACAAGAATCAAGAGAAGAGAAGAAGAATTATTGGACACTTGTATTGAGACCTACTAAATAAGATTATAATTAGAAAAAGATGAATTTTGAAAAACATTTTAAATGATAGTGGAGAAGTGTTAAGAAATAAGGCTAGTTTAGTCTGTAAAGGTTATGCAAAGAAGAAGGAATTTACTATGTTGAAATTTTTCAACTATTGCAAGATTGGAAGGTGTAAGGACTATATTAGCTTATGTTGCATCCAATAAATTCAAGGTATATCAAATGGATGTAAAATCTTTATTTTTGAATGAGTTTATTGAAGAGAAAGTGTACAGTGAATAACCTAAAGGATTTGTTGAACATGGAAGAAGGACAATATTTATAAATTGAAAGAACCATTTTATGGACTAAAACAAGGATAGAGCGCATGGTAAAAATGGTTACACTGTCATCTAATTAAGATTGGATTTGGTAAAAAAGGTGAGATAATTAATCTATATTTGAAGAATGAAGCACAAGATATTGCGTTGATCGCTAAAATATTTATTCATGATATAATATTTGAAGGAAATGATATATTGAGTGTGTCATTTTCTAATCAAATGAGTACTAAATTTGAAATGCCAATGTTTGGAGAGATAAAAAAAAATTGTTGGATTACAAGTCTATCAAACATGAAAAGGTATCTCTGTTAGTCAATCCAAGCATTTGAAGGAAATCTTTAATTTTTTGGGGATTGATGAATCTAAACAAAGTTGTACACCTATGGTGACTGAAATTTTTTTTCCAAATGAAGACACTACTAGAGAAGTTGATCTAACACAATATAGATCTATGATTGGAAAACAATATTATGTAAATAGTAGCACAAATATTTCCTAAGATGTTGGAATTGTTGCAAGGTTTTTATCTAATCAAAGGGAAACACATATGGTTGTTGTGAAATGGATATTCAAATATCTTAAGGAAAGTGAAGATTATGGCCTATGGTACAACCAAGAGAATGTATTTAATCTTAAATTATATACTAATGTTAATTGGGCTATAAATGTTGATAACAAAAGAAATAGAACTAGAGGAGAAATCTTTTTAGGAGAAATGTTTACTACATGGACAAGAAAGAAACAAATTTCTGTTTCACAATGAAGCTGAATATATAATAATGTTACAATCAATTGTTAAAATATTATATGGATCAGATAACCATTGGAAGAATGGAAGAATTAATAATCAAGCCTATCAATATTTACTATGACAATACATCTGTTATAAATATTTCATAAACTCTTGTGATGCATACAAACACAAAGAAAATATATATCAATTAAGTACCATTACCTAAGGGAGAAAGTACAAGGAAAGAAAGTCATGCTCAAGTATGTAAAGTCTAAGGAACATATTGATGATATATTTACAAATCCATTGTTGACATTAAGGTCAAATAATTTTCCAATTAGTGACTTAACACTTAGTTAGTTATCCATAGTTGCTATCGAGCATCATAGGAAGAATGCAATATAAACCAAGCTTAGAAGAGTCTATGAAGATCTAGAAGTAGATATCATTTTCTATCAAGCTTCATAGAGTCTACCAAAATCATCAGTGTAATTGATGAAGGTTTTACTATTGACTAAGCTCTGTAGTGTCTACTAAGTTTGTCAATGTCTACTGAGCTATAGTGTGTTAGCCAAGTTGAAGGAAGACAATGTTGACCAAGTTGTATTGTCAACTAAGCTCTTTAGTGTCTACCAAGTTCTTTAGTATTCACTGAGTCACCCAATGCTAACTGAGTTCCTACTACTTTAGAGTGATCAATATGGACTAAGCACCAGTGTCAAACAAACTCTAGAGTTTGTTGAGTTGACAGTGTTGTCGACTATCAAAATATCACTCAAGTGGTCTTCAGAACCCAAGTTATAGCATTAAGTTGACTTAGTGAAGAATGTTTGAACTAGGTATTGTAGCTAACTCCAGAAGGTAATTTATTGGATTGGTATATATGTAATACATCTTCTCATATCCAATGCATCAAAGTGAATCAAAGAAGCAATATGTATGCAAATTAAGAAGCCAAAAAGTAGTATAAGGAAAAGAAGATTCTTATCTATCATATCAAGGTGATCATTGTATTTCAAAGGAATCTCATTTGTAGAGTAAAGATTAGCCACTGATTCATTGTAAAAGGTCCATTAGTCAAATATTTTAACAACATGGACTTAACAATATTTTCCAAATCTCCTAACTGAGTGCATACTTGATTATATGTTGTAAATCCTTTCACAAGGTGGATCTGATAGTCCTTATTGCTCCTAGTAGGGAAGATCACCATAAGTGATCAATTGTAAGTTTTAATAGGATAACTTTATGCTGGAGTAATAAAGATTTTGGGTATAATCCTCACCCCAATATTAGTTTCTATTTGGAAGGTTTATGGGTTATCAAATATTATGTCAAGTGTTATGAATGTTTTATTGATTTCAATCTTTCATGCATACAATAAAATTAGATTATATTATGAAGGTTTAATTGGTGAATTCAATTAAAAATTTTAGTAGTTCTTGATTCACCCCCTTCCTCTCTCAATCACCTAGTCTATACTACATATCCAACATCCATTACCTAAAGATTCTTGTGAGTATCTCAAAGGTAAACTAGGAGTTGTATCCCTTTCCACAATTCACTTAGTGAAGTTTTATTAATTCATGGATGAATTGAAATATCTTTTTGAATTGATGCTGAAGTGTTCACACTTTAGGAGTATTTCTAAAGTGGTGAACTTAATTGTGATAAAACTAATGTAATTTGTAAATGCAAGGTACAAAGCTAACTACAAGGTTTTATAAGTTTCATGATGAAATTTATAATGAGCTTTGGCATCATTATCAAAGGGGAAAAATTAACAAATGGGGAGAAGATACTAGATGGAGTGAAACAATGAAGAACAATGAGAAGAGAGAATAGCTTAGACGGAAAGAAGATAATGAAAATAACAAAGGAAGAGAGATTACCCAAAGGGGGAGTACTACAAAGATGAAGATAACAAAAGACTAAACTTAAAACATGATATCATAATCAAAGGGGGAGTAATTTAGGAAAAGTAGAAGAGTTTCATTATTGTTAAACATATAGATTGGGTGCTATTATGAAGATCTACCATTGTCAAGATGTATTATTTTCAATGCATGAATTTGACTATCTTATGTAATGTAATATATTATGTTATGTGTTTTTATCATTTCCAAATAGAGAGCTTGTTAGCCCCAAGTGATATGCAATTTATAGTGGGAGATTGTTAGGTGATGATGTAATGAATTTATGTTAAAGAGTCATGTATCAGTTGTGATATTGTCATTGACGTCAAAGTATCAATTGGCTAGACATTATGCCAACTTGGGAAAGTACTGCCTCATTTGATTGATGAGGAGTATTTGATTGAAGAAGATGATTTAAAGAAAGTATGATGAAGACAAACCTGATATGTAAGGTATTCAATGGGTTCTTGAAAGAGTTGGAAAATGATTATGTAATATTCTTTTGATTTTTTTACAATTATAAATTATGGCAATGTATTGAAGATCAAAAGCTTAACCAAGTCACATGATTAATGAAGACTTATTGTATACATTGAGTGACTATAGTATTGATCAAGTTATTGTAAACAAGGAAGAGAACAGAATATTTCCCAAACATGTAATTATTAATAGAGTGACATGGTGCTCAAGCAAATGTTGTTTTTACCGAGTGATGGCCAAATGAACAAGCTTGAAAATTTGAGTTTGAGGCTGACTTTTGATGAAAATTTTGAATGTTAGAGAAGGTCTAAAGAGAGAGTAAATTTTTTTTGAAAGATCAACAATAGTAAAAATTAAAGAAGGACATGGAGAAGGGAATAGAAGAAGGATAAGCATGGACACAAACTTCTATGTCATGTTATATTGTAACGCCCCACCAAGGGATCCAAAGATTTAACCTAAAATTTCACTAAGTTTGGTAGCATTTTTCTTTTTTAAAACATGAAAGTAAAACCATTGATAACTTATTAGTGAAATTCATAACAAACATTCAACTAAAAGTAAACATAACATAACATAATAGGTTATGTTCTTCAAGGATCCCTTAATGTTTAATCACATCTAATTTATCTATTCATCTAACATCACATCCTCAAGAAATAATAATGATACGCCCAACATATTTAAAAAATATACAAGTGTCCTTTTTGTAATTACATTTTAGATTGCTCAATCATCCACTATACATGTCACAGGGTATGAAAGGCTTAAAAGAATATACATATGTGAAATAAAATATATCATCATCCTAATTCTAATCCATGATGCAATAACATAAATGAAACCATTTATCATACATGATACATCCTCACAAGAGATAACCATAAATCATCAAACATAATTATCTAAGTGCACAGTTCCTCCCAACCGTAAATTGCATCATTAGACCATCATGGGCCCTAGCCATCCCTCCATGCATAACATCCCAAATCACCAAAGAGATCATTGGTATTAACACAGTAGGAATGTCACTCCTAAATCATACTATATCATATGCAAAAAGGAAATCTAACATGCAAAGTAAAGCATAAGATAACATCATGTAACATATGAAAATCATCAATATAAGGATATGTGTCCATCATCATAACCCATGACCAAAATGAAGATAGATGCCAACAAAGAATGCATCAGCCATGGTGTCTCAAATGGATCTCAAATGATAAGAGTGGAAAGCACCACCACCTAAGCATGTGGAACCTAAATGGTCCACTCCCACCGTGCTGAGGAGATAATCTCATGTCCCAAATAGGTTATCAATATCACATAGCATAAATAATCTCTAAGTCTAGGAATCCTAAAAGTATACTAACTCAAATGTTCCAATCACAAACTGACATCTAATCCTAGAGGCACACAAAGACATGTAGGGAACCTACTATGCAAGTGGGAAAGTTTCATTGCACAGATTACACTAGAGTTAGCCCGACCCCCTAGTGATCCCTATGCTTCCACTCATATCCTCTTAGACTGACGAGGAATACTATGGAATGCAAGGTCACAACCAAGCATTCTCTCTACTCCCATCCTACTCTATACTTACAATGAGCTACCCTGGCAGCCACTTAGGGCCTTGGCCCCCATTGTAAGCCACTTCTCGACACTACAAGTAGATAACCTACCCTAAGCTCATGGAATCATAAATCCCAAAATCACCACAGCCCTATACAAGTGACTAGAAAGAAATACAAAAAGATAATCCACAATAAAAGCATCAAATCTCCATGAGCAACTAAAAAGCATCCAATAATAATCATGACCACAACAACTCTCTATTGGCAACCAGAGGTATCATTGATAATCACAATATTTATTGGTTCCCAATAACCAAAATATATCTCAAAATCATTGTAATGCCCCGCCAAGGGATCCAAAGAATTAACCTAGAATTTCACTAAGTTTGGTAGCATTTTTTTTTGTTTTTTAACATGAAAGTAAATACCACATATAACTTATGCACAATAATGGAAGCATTAGCAATGTCCATCTGAAAGAAAACATAACATACATAATAGATTACATTTTTTAAAGATCCCTTAATGTTGGATTACATCCAAATTAACTAACATACATGAATCCATCTAGTACAACAACCACATGAAATAATAATGATAAGTTCAATCTTTATACATTACACTTCAAATGCTCAATCATCCACTGTACATGTCACAGGGTATGACAAGCTCAAAAGAATATACATATGCAGAATAAGGTACATCATCCTATTCTAATCCATGATACATCAAAGTAACGATAATCACATGATACAACATCATAGAAGATCAAACATAATAAAATAAGTCCACGGTTCCTCCCAACTATTAATAGCATCATTCGACCATCATGGATCCTAGCTATCCCTCTGTGCATAACATTCTAAATCACGAAATAGATCATCGGTATTAACATAGTAGGAATGTCACTCCTAACATATACAACATCATACGTAGAAAGTAATCTAACATGCAAATATAAGCATAAGATAACATCATCTAACATATGCTAATCATCAATGAAAAGATACATATCCACCATCACGAAGGATGCATCAGCCACGATGTCTCAATGAATCTCAAATGATAAGAGTGGAAAATACACTACCACTCGACTGCGTTGTACCAAAGTGGTCCACTCCCACTGTGCTGAGGAGATAATCTCAAGTCTCAAACAGGCTATCAAAAATCACATAGCACAAATATCTATAAGTCTAGGAATCCTAAAAGTACACTAATTCAAAGTTTCCATACACAAAATTGACATCTAATCCCAGAGGCACACAATGACATGTAGGAACCTACTATGCAAGCAAGAAAGTGTCATTGCATTTATCACGTACAAGTTACCCTGGCAGTTAGCTAAACTCCACGGGTCCATACTGATCTCATGCGGCCACTAGTATCCTCTCATACTAATGAGGCATACTACGGAATGCAAGGTTAGAACCATGCATTCTCACTACTCTCATCCTACCCTCTACAAGAACTCAAGGCATGTACGAGAACAAAAAACTTATATTTTTAGGTTCATTCAGTTAGTATTAGGTGTGAATATTATCACTTATTAATCCAACTTACAATGAGTTACCCTGGCAGCCTCTTAGGGTCCCGGTCCCCATTGCAAGCCACTTCCCATCACTACATGCAGATATCCTACCCTAAGCTCATGGAATCATAAATTTCAAAATCACAAAAGATAATCCATAATAAAATCATCAAATTACATAAAAGCATCAAATCTCCATGAGCAAACATCAATAGAAAATCATGATCACAACAGCTCTCTATTGGCAACTGAAGCATCACTGATAATCAAAGTATCCAATGGTTCTCAATAACCAAAATATATGTCATCATACTATCGAAGACTCCAAAAATGGTTGAGTCAAACATGTCACATCATGACATCATCAAGAATAAATCCACATTATAGTCCCATCATGATGACTAGAAACTAACCAAGGATAACTGATCGATGACCAAAAATGGTTAAGTCAAGTGTCTCATACATAAGAATCTCAACTATAACAATCAGTAATTACAAACAATACATAGATCATTCCATCACATAACCATGGTTGGGTTTATAAAGATTGAGATTAAAACATCGTCATGACATCACAATCACATAACTCCCAAGCCTCTGGTAGACGTCCTATAACTGGTCAACACTAGTCAACCCAAAACCCAAAACAATAGCATAAAGAATACACAATGCAAACACATGCTTTGGTTTTGCTAAGTTTACAAACTTGAATTTAAATGCAAAAGTCTTGGTTTACTTTTCCCAATTTAAATATCAAGTGGAGAAATTTCACGTTTAACCTAACCTATGTTTTTGTATTGGTAGATAAAAGTTTCTCCCCAAAAACCATGAGAATCAATTTTCTAAATGTTCTAAATGTCTCTTATATTCCCATTTAGACCCCCATCATTTCCAAAATAATATTTGAAACTTTTTTCATATTCATCTTTCTAAAATAAAAGCTTATATTGAACCTATATTCAATAATATAAAATAACTTGTTATTAGAGAATTACTCCTTAAATTCCAAATATCTATTAATATATCAATTATTTATTATTATTAATGTATATACATACATATACTTATATATATATATATATATTTATACATATATATATATAATTATTAACTTATAAATGAATTATATATAAAAAAAAATTGAATAAACATTTGACAACACATGGCGAGTTTATAACCACTGACACATATATATGTGTGACCCGCAGATCGCAGGGTACACTGCGATCGCAAGTACACTGGAGACCACAAGTACGTTGCCGTACCACAGTTTACTTTGGCAATACCACCGATGGGAGTGGGAAAAACGTCCCCCTGCTCGTTCAAATTTACAATTATAATTACGTTTTATTAAAATGCATTCCTAAATCATGATGTGTCATTCACTCGCTGTGAATTATGTGACATTCAAATTTTTTTAAATGAAATATATATATATATATATATATATATATATATATATATATATATATATATATATATATATATATATATATATATATATATATATATATATATATATATATATATATATATATATATATATATGCATATATGCATATATGTATTCAAATTTGGAAATATAAACATATATAAATTCCAATTCTTAGAATTTTCCTATAAGTCTTTGATCTCAATTTTTTTTCCAATAATTAATCTAACGAGTTTGACTATGAATCTAAACCCTAGCACCGTGTTCTTTTCAGATCTATGCATATAAATTTCTCAAATGAATTAAACTACCCATACTGAGAATGCATACAATAAAAATATGAAATTCCTCAGAAGACATATGGAAGACATGAAGAAGATAAGGAATGCAAGATGCGGAAATAGCATAAGTAAAATCACAAGAATCTACCCAGATTCTAATGCTAATTCGCTCTTCCTCAGAAAACCCACAGAGCAAGCTCCCTTCCTCAGAGTTCTCGAATCTTCCAATGCTCCAATTGCACTCCAAACGCTATGTCTAAGCTTCTAGGAATGCTTGAATATAAAGAGCTCTCAAGAAACATCTAGAATGCCTCTAAAAACAGCAAGAAGGTGTCACCAACTAAGCATGGGTCTTTTCAAACCTTCTAGATGGGTCATAAGATTGTAGACACCATGTGCTTAATTGATGCACTAACCTCCATGTTGTTGACATAAGAGAAATAGAAAAGTGCATTAACTCCCATGCAAGCTTATAACTCCAATTTACTTTTTATATAATTTCTATTTAAATATTTATAACTTTCATTATAATATTTATAACTTTTATTATTATTATTTATTTATTACTTTATTATTATTAATTTTAATTTCTAATTTTCTTTTATTTAATTCTTTTTCCTCAATTAATTCACATTTAATTAATTATAATCAAAATATAAAAGATCATGATATTTTATATTAATTTTTTCAAATAATTAATTTATTAATTAAATGTATTTATTAAGACTTGATTAATAGAAAATTGACCATAGACCTCCAAGATAAAATATGAAAATCCATCATAGAGCAATTCACACAAAATTAGTCTAAAGGATTAAAAATCACGAATCATGTCATCTGACACATTTGGTGGGTAAAATATCCAAATACTTGTCCTACCTCACTAGGACAACTAGCTTAATGGTTTGGGAATTGGACTTGAGAATTTATCTCCCTTCTCTTATCATTGAGATAGTATAATAGGGTACGCTCATCTTGGCAATTCAGGGAAGTCGATACCCGGTACCTACAACTTGCAGAAAAACTATGCATGTACTCACAATATATATAATGCTAAGCTAAACAGATAATGGCAGGAAGTGGTGCATCATGTAGATCCTGACTAAGCAGGTGACTATGACTCCTTTCCTTAACCATATAAAAAATGCCATACAATAAGAAAACACACACACCATGCACATGCAAGTATGGGGTAAGTATCCATAATAAAACACATGAGATAATAAACCATCTAACTAATCATCAACAATAACTGAAAGCAATGTAATGATCATTAGGTATGCATGAAATGTAAAGTCTAAATAATCTCATCATGTACCAACTGAATCCATAACATAATGTCTGATAGTCTCAAAACAATACCACTAATCCATCAACCATAAAACTAATCTATCATAGTCTAATAATAACAACAACAATGTCTAGAAAAGATGTGAACGAGGGCAGACACTATATCCACCCCCCTTGGGTTAGGCTTACTCCTAGAAGCCTACAAACATGTAGGGATATAACTCCCGCAATCTAGCTGCATCCTCCCATGTAGCTGAAGAATCATCAGTAGGGTCCCATTGGACCCTTACCTACTTGATGGTTCAACCCCTGAGGGTCAACTTCCACTACTCCAGAATATGAACCGGCTCCAAAGCCAGCTGCCCATCCTCTACTTGCAATGCATTCCAATCAGAGACATGTACAATATTAGGAATATATTGTCGAAGCACTAAAGCGCGAAAAACATCATGAATGCGAGCTAGACTGGGTGGTAGAGCAAGACAGTAAGCAACTAGGCCAATCCTCTCTAAAACCTTGAATGGTCCCACAAAGTGAGGTGCTAGCTTAGAACCCTTTCCGTATCAGATTGGACTCTTTCGCGAACGCACTCTCAAGAAAACCTTATCACCCACAGGAAAATTCTTATCAGTCCTATGAGTATCAACATAATTCTTCTGCCTATCTTGTTCTATAGTCAAGTGCTCATGGATATGCACTACCTATTGCTCCATATCACGAAGCATCTCAAGACCCAACAAGATGTGATCCTCAAGACTATCCCAACTCAATGGTGTATGACAAGGACATCCATATAATGCCTAAAATGGTGCCATGCCAATAGAACTATGATACCTGTTGTTGTAAGCAAACTCCAATAGGTAGAGATAGTACTCCCAATGTGTCTGCCTATCCATCACATACATCCGTAACATATCCTCCAAAACCTGATTTACCCTCTCTGTCTGACCATCAGTCTCTGGATGATATGCCAAACTAAAGTTTAACTGCACTCCAAGCTCATGCTGCCATGATGTCTAGAATGTAGATCTGAATACAAGATCCCTGTCAAAAATGATCTTTCTAGGAATACCATGTAATCTCACAATGTCATGCATGAAGACATTAGCTATAGAAGTTGCTATGTAGGAAGACCTGATCAATGAAAAATGCACCACCTTAATTAACTGATCAATGGTGACCATGATAGCATCATGACGTCGAACTGTCATAGGTAATCCTACTATGAAGTCCATTGAGATGATATCCCACTTCCAAGAAGGAATGAGATTTGGCTACAAAAGTCCAGCTGGGTGTTGATGTTTTTCCTTAACTCTCTAACACTCAAGGCACCTAGCCACAAAATTAGCAATGTCTCGCTTCATCCTTGACCAAAAGAACAAACATCTCAAATCAGCATGCATCTCCTTGACACTTGGATGTGCTGAGTAAGGTGTACAATGGGATTCTGCTAGAATCAAGGTACGAAGCTCATCCAAAAATGGCACATATATCCTCCCCAAATGTCTTAAAAGACCATCTAATTCTCGAACATAACCTGCAAACCTACCTTCCAAAGATCTTCTTGAATCAATCTCTCTGCACACTTCCTGATACCAAGAATCTGTAGGAAGTGCCCAAAGAATCTGACTCCTCAAATCCACACTAAGAGTCATTGATGATACGACATGTCTCCTACGACTCAAAGCATCCGCCACCACATTCTCCTTACCTTGAATGTACTTAACCTCAAAATCATACCCGCATTGAAACTCCATCCATCGCCTCTAGCGAGCATTCAAATTACGCTAAGTAAAAATGTAGTGAAGACTACGATGATCGCTATGTAGCTCAAATCTTTGCCCCAACAAGAAATGTCTCCATCTAGTCAAAGCATGAACTACTACTGCTAACTTAAGATCATGTGTAGGATAATTTAACTCATGATCCTTGAGCTTGTGTGATTCATACGCAATCACCCGTCCATTCTGCATCAACACTGCCCCAATCCCTTCAAGAGAGGCATCTGTACACACCATGAAATCACCTTTCGGATTAGGTACAGCTAAAATTGGTGCACTGGTCAAAAGCTCCTTGAGCTTTTGGAAAGCTTCCTCACATTTCTCCATCCACACGAACTTCTTGCCTTTCCTCTGAAGAGAAGTGATAGGATGTGCTATCCTAGAGAAGTTTTGGACAAATCTACAATAATAACCAGCTAGGCCCATGAAACTTCGAATCTCTGACACATTAGTCAATGTAGGCCAATCTATTATCGCCTGAATCTTTGCAGGATCCACTAAAATACCATCACCTGAAATAACATGCCCTAAATACTAAATCTTTGATTTGAAGAATTCACACTTAGCTGCATTAGCATAAAGCTGATTGTCTCTCAAATATTGCAATACCAACTGCAGGTGTTCCTCATGCTCTTTATGAGTCCTAGAATATATCAATATGTCATCAAGAAACACAAGTACAAACCTATCCAGATAAGATCAAAACACACCATTCATCAAACTCATGAAAATCGATGGAGCATTAGTCAACCTAAAAGGTACCACTGTGAACTCATAATGCCCATAGCGAGTTTAAAAAGTGATCTTGTGAATATCTACTTCCTTAATGCAAAGCTGGTGGTATCCTGACTTAAGGTCAATCTTGGAGAATACTGTAGCTCCATTGATCTGATTGAATAAGTCATCAATCCTAGGCAGAGGATACCTGTTCTTAATAGTCACCTTATTCAACTATCTGTAGTCAATACAACTTCGCAAAGAACCTTCTTTCTTCTTCAAAAAGAGCACTGGAGCTCCCCATGGTGATACACTAGGTCGAATGCTCCCTTTGGCTGGAAGTTCCTCTAGCTGAAGATGTAGCTCACCCAATTCCTGTGTAGTCATGCGATAAGGAGCTTTAGAGATAGGCTCCGCTCTAAGAATTAGATCAATACTAAAGTTAATGTCCCTCTTTGGAGGCATGCCTGGAACCTCACTTGGAAAGACATCTTCGTACTCCTATAAAATTGGGTGATCTAAAGTATTCCTCATAGGATCTTCCTCATCAAGATCATTTACCATAACAGCAAATATTTGATATCCCTTACGAAAACTCTGCTTCATTTGCATAGCAAAAATCATCCAGAGAGATATAGGCCTCAGTATCCCAACTATCTTCACATCATTCCCTTGGTCTTCTTGGCACAAAATAATCTTCTTCCTATAATCTATACTGGCTCTATGAGATCCAAGCTAGTCCATGCCTAAAACCACATCATAGGAACCAAGGGGTATGACTTGAAGATCCACTGTAGTATCAAAGCTTCCTAAGTTAAGCACGCACTTATGAACTACAAAATATATGGAGACCTTAATGCCTAAGGCTATTTCCACTTGCCAACCATGATCTTGCTTCACCGCATCTAGCTTACACTTAGAAACTATAGATGGTGAAATAAATGAATTGGTAGCTCCTGAATCAAATAAAACTGAAAGATATATACCTCTAATAGCACCTGTGGTCTCAACCACTATTCCCTGATGATCTGCCTGACGCTAATCAACTGCTGCAAAAACTCTATGAGCTCTACCTACATCACCCACTGTAGGCTCTGAAACTATAGGTCTAGGTCCTGAAAAATGAGGTGCTCGTTGTGGACAGTGAGCTGAATTTTCACTAAACCCTGAAAAGACATGAGCTCATAAAACTTATGCTCATAGTCAGTCACTGACAAAGTATACTATCTAAGATTATGAAATTCATTAGCCCTTTGCTATTTCCATTCCTCTGGTAGGTATCATTCATGGAAACTCTCTAGGAATAACTCCCATGTGACACCACTCATATCGATTCCCAGCTTCTTCTCCTCAATCATCCACCAAGTGGCTCCAAAATTCTCTAAATTAGTGATCACAATACTTTCCTTAACATTGCTATCGAACTCCTGCATGGCAAAAATCCTATCAAAGGAAATAAGCCACTGCTCAGCCACATAACAAGAACCTTGCCCATTGAAAGGTTTGACCTTGGATCTTGAAAGATCCTTCATTTGCGTGGACACAATGGACCTCTGATGATCCTTCCGAGGACTTCTAGATCTGGATCTATGTTCTTGTTCTGTCTAATCCACTTTGGGCTGCTATTGAATAGGAGGTAGACATTTAAGAATAGTTTGCATCATCTGTCTCAAACCAACCTCTTCAGACTCAGCTTGGTCCTCTCTACACCTCTCTTCCTGCTGCCTACTAGTGTGCTCTTCCCTGCTCTCTACATGGGCAGACTCATGGACAATGATAACCCTGCCACGACCACAGCCTCTACCATGGCCTCTAATAGAAGATCTAGTCCCAGATACCATCCTACAATAGTAAAAAGTACTATTACAATCACACATTGCAATAGACTAAGTTCAGTTCTATGTTTAGATTTAAGTAAAATTTCTAGTTTTGAAACTAAGTGTTGAAGTATGAAAAATATGCAAGTACCAGTTTAAGTTCTATTTCAGTTCACCTAGTTTCAAGTTTGAACAGATACACTTAATAGTTCAAAGTTCTAGTTGTTCCAAAATACCCAGAGCTCCCAATGTAGAAACTCAAGCTCTGCTCTGATACCAAATGTAATGCCCTACCAAGGGATCCAAAGAATTAACCTAGAATTTCACTAAGTTTGGTAGCATTTTTTATTTTATTTTAAAACATGAAAGTAAATACCACATATAACTTATGGACAATAATGGAAGCATTAGCAATGTCCATCTGAAAGTAAACATAACATACATAATAGATTACATTCTTTAAAGATCCCTTAACGTTGAATTACATCCAAATTAACTAACATACATGAATCCATCTAGTACAACAAACACATGAAATAATAATGATAGGTCCAATGTTTAAACATTACATTTCAAATGCTCAATCATCCACTCTACATGTCACAGGGTATGACAAGCTCAAAAGAATATACATATGTAGAATAAGGTACATCATCCTATTCTAATCCATGATACATCAAAGTAACGATAATCACATGATACAACATCATAGAAGATCAAACATAATAAACTAAGTGCATGGTTCCTCCCAACTATTAATAGCATCATTAGACCATCATGGATCCTAGCCATCCCTCTGTGCATAATATTCCAAATCACCGAAGAGATCATCAGTATTAACATAGTAGGAATGTCACTCCTAACATATACAACATCATATGTAGAAAGTAATCTAACATGCAAATATAAGCATAAGATATCATTTAACATATGCTAATAATCAATGAAAGGATACATATCCACCATCACGAAGGATGCATCAGCCACGATGTCTCAATGAATCTCAAATGATAAGAGTGGAAAATACACTACCACCTGACCACGTGGTACCTAAGTGGTCCACTCCCACCGTGCTGAGGAGATAATCTCAAGTCTCAAATAGGCTATCAAAAATCACATAGCACAAATCTCTATAAGTCCAGGAATCCTAAAAGTATACTAACTCAAAGGTTCCAAACACAAAATTGACATCTAATCCCAGAGGCACACAATGACATGTAGGAACCTACTATGCAAGCGGGAAAGTGTCATCGCATTTATCATGTACAAGTTACCCTGGTAGTTAGCTAAACTCTATAGGTTCGTACTGATCTCATGCGGCCACTAGTATCCTCCCATACTGACGAAGCATACTACAGAATGCAAGGTCGCAACCATGCCTTCTCACTACTCCCATCCTAGCCTGTATAAGCACTCAAGGCATGGGTGAGAACAAAACACTTATCTTTTTAGGTTAATTCAGTTAGTATTAGGTGTGAATGTTATCACTTATTAATCCGATGTACAATGAGTTACCCTGGCAACCTCTTAGGGCCCTGACCCCCATTGCAAGCTACTTCTCGTAACTACATGCAGATATCCTACCCTAAGCTCATGGAATCGTAAATTTCAAAATCACAAAAGATAATCCATAATAAAATCATCAAATATGCATAAAAGCATCAAATCTCCATGAGCAAACATCCATAGAAAATCATGATTAGAACAACACTTTATTGGCAACTGAAGCATCACTGATAATCAAAGTATCCTATGGTTCACAATAACCAAAATATATCTCATCATACTAATCGAAGACTCCAAAAATGGTTGAGTCAAATATGTCACATCATGACATCATCAAGAATAAAAACACATTATAGTCCCATCATGGCGACTAGAAACTAACCAAGGATAACTGATCAATGACCAAAAATGGTTAAGTCAAGTGTCTCATACATAAGAATCTCAACTATAACAATCAGTAATTACAAACAATACATAGATCATTCCATCACATAACCATGGTTGGGTTTATAAAGATCGAGATTAAAACATCATCATGACATCACAATCAC
Organism: Cupressus sempervirens; assembly: GCA_028749045.1. Lineage (NCBI taxonomy): Eukaryota > Viridiplantae > Streptophyta > Pinopsida > Cupressales > Cupressaceae > Cupressus > Cupressus sempervirens. Next base: position 742,402,482 of record CM053783.1, on the reverse strand, counting down.
ATAACTCCCAAGCCTCTGGTAGACATCCTATAACTGGTCAACACTAGTCAACCCAAAACCCAAAACAATAGCATAAAGAATACAAAATGCAAACACATATTTTTGTTTTGCTAAATTTATAAACTTGAATTGATGGGGACACAACCCAAGAACAGAATGAAAACAACACAAAAGGAAAATTATATTACTGAGAAAATAAGCTAGTATAAATAGTACAGAGAAAATAAACTTCAGAACTTGCCCTAAGGGCTTACAATAGCATAAATCTTGAGAATATTTCTCCTTTTAGCACCTCCTCTCAAACTCCACTCTGAACTGCCTTTTACAATGCCAGAAATCTCCTTAAATAGACCCCGAAGGGTTAAGGACTAGGAGTACATTCTAGAAAGTGCTAGTAGGCATCCACCGACAAAATAGAAGGTTCCATAAGTTGCGTTAGAAGTCGGTGCAAATCTAGAAGAATCCAGAAATGGTAGCCGAACTTTCGGGAGGCATAACTTTTGAACCGTAGCTCCAATTGACAAACCGTTTACATTTTCGAAAAGCTCTCAAAGTGCTCTATAGCCTTATATACCAGCTTTGCTTGTCCCCCATTTTTTGACCCTTTTCAAGGTCATTTAATGCCCCAAACCTGACTTTGAAGCATTCTTAGGAGGTCTCCAAAACCCAAAAAATTGCAATAACTTTCAAACCGTGGGGCCTATTGACCTGTTTCTTTTTTTGGAATGCTCTAAATCATGATTACATTCATCTAGCCAATTCACACCTTCTAGTTTACCAAAATGATGGCCCAAATACATGCTCCTATTTTTTCAAGATTTTCAAACGCACCGATAGTTGAACTATGAGAGTTGGAACCTTTATTTGAGCCAAATGGGTATCCAAAAATGTATAGACATGAAATAGAAACTAAGTCTAAGTACACTTTTTTGGGTGACACAGAATTGCCCTTATACCTCTGGATGCTCCTGCATCAGACACCAAGGGTAGATTGAAAAGTGACCCTGTCACTTTATGGATGGTAGAGGAAATCCCAAATGGGAAACCTCAGCTGCTGAAATCCAAGTTGAGTCCTCGATTGGCCGTCCTTTCCATTTGATCAAATACTCTTCATACTGCCTATTTCTGGTACTCCTACCCACACGATGATCTAGAATGTCTTCTATCTCCTCCTTCTTAGAAGCAGGAATTGGACATGGCTCTAAAACTAGCTCCTCATCTGCACCATCATCAGGATACTCTATTAAATCTACAATGGGAGAAATGTGAATACCATCTGGTAGCTCCACCTCATATGCATTTCCTGAGTCATGTTTCTTCAAAACTTTGCAGGGGCCAAATTTCTTCATTTTCAGCTTGTTGTAAGTACCAACTAGAAATCTTTCTTTTCGTAAGTGCACCATGACTAGATCCCCTACTTGGAATTCCTTATGTCTTCTCCTTTGATTAGCCCTAGCTTTATACTCTTGATTCAGCTTGATAATGTGTGCGTGAATGTCCTCATGTAGACGCTTGTTTTGTTCAGCAAATTCCTCAGCTTCAGCATTTGTCCTCTCCCCTTGTTCTATCTTCCTCAATTCTGGTGCAGTCCTTGGGCTATTCCCATATACAATTTGAAATGGTGATTTTCTAGTACTCCTATTCACAAAGTTATTATAAGAAAACTCTGCCTGTGGTAGAATAAAATCCCATCCCTTGGGCTTATCTCCAACTAAACATCTCAGCAAATTTCCCAGACTTCTATTTACCACTTTTGTTTGGCCATCAGTCTGTGGGTGATGTGTGGAACTAAATTTCAAGTCTATTCTCAACTTCTTCTACAATGTCCTCCAGAAATACCCTACAAATTTAGTATCTCTGTCAGAAACTATACTCCTTGGAAGACCATGTAGTCATACCACCTCTTTGAAAAACAAGTCTGCAATATGCACAGCATCATGAGTTTTGTGGCATGGAATGAAATGTGCCATTTTGGAGAACCTATCAACCACCACGAATACTGAGTCATTACCCCTTTGTGTCCTTGGAAATCCAAGAACAAAATCCATACTTATGTCCTCCCATGGCCTTGATGGAACAGGCAATGGCTGATATAGGCCAGTATTTTGACTAAACCCCTTGGCAACTTCACAAACCTGGCAACTCTGTACAAACTTCTTCACATCCTGTGTAATTTGAGGCCAAAAATAATGTTCTCTAAGAATGGCAATGCTCTGATCCCGACCAAAATGTCTTGCCATCCCTCCACTGTGTTTCTCCTTAATCAGATTTTCCCTCATGGAACTCCTTGGAATGCACAATTGACTACCTTTGAACAACATGCCATCCTGAATCAAATAGTCTAACCACTTGGTTCTATCTACAGCAATAGGTTGTTTACAAGCTTTCCATGCTTCAGCAAAATCAGGATCCTCGAGGTACAAATTCTTGAGTTCATCAAACCCAACTACGTCAACCTGCATTGTTGTAAGAAACAACTGTCTCCTACTTAGTGCATCTGCAACCCTGTTAGATTTTCCACTTCTATGCTTCAACACAAATGTATAACTCTGCAAGAATTCTACCCACTTCATATGCTTCTGATTCAATTTACCTTGGCTATTTAGGTACTGTAATGCCTAATGATTAGTATACAAAACTAATTCCTTTGGCAATAAATAATGCCTCCATTTCTTTAAGGCCTGAACTATTGCATAGAACTCTTGATCATAAACATAATACTTCTTCTTTGCATTATTCAATTTTTCACTAAAATATGCAATAGGCTTACCTTCTTGGCTTAATACGGCCCCAATAGCGCTACCACTAGCATCACAATCCACCTGGAATACTTTTCTAAAATTTGGAAGTGCCAACACAGGCTGTTCAATCATCTTCTTCTTCAGCAATTCAAAACTTCTCGCAACTACTGCAATCCATTTGAACTCTTTTCTATCCCCTCTTATTGTATCAGTTAGGGGTGCACATATGCCACTAAAATTCTTAATAAACTTCCTGTAAAAACTAACCAGACCATGAAATGATCTTACCTCAGTAGCAGTCCTTGGAGTAGGCCATTCCAAGATGGCTTTTACCTTCTCTGGATCCATTTTGAGACCTTCAAGTGATATAACAAATCCCAAATAGACTAACTCCCTTTTTGCAAAGACACACTTCTTTACATTAATTAACAGTTTCTCTTCCCTTAGCCTTTCAAGGACACTACGAATATGCAGTAAATGTTCTTCCAAAGTCTTGCTGAAAATTAAAATATCATCTAAATAGACAATAAAAAATTTTCCCAAGACCTTCTTAAGTACCTCATTCATGAGCAGCATGAAGGTGCTTGGGGTGTTCGTCAATCCAAAGGGCATGACTAACCACTCATAAAGACCCTCCTTGGTCTTGAAGGCTATTTTCCACTCATCTCCTTCTTGAATCCCTATCTGATGATAGCCACTCTTCAGATCTATCTTTGTGAAGTACTGAGCTCCACTCAAGTAGTCCATAAGATCATCCATCCTTGGTAAAGGAAATTGGTACTTGATGGTTATCCTATTTATAGCTCGAGAATCTGTACACATCCTCCACTCTCCATCCTTCTTTGGTGCAAGTACTACAGGTACTGCACATGGACTCAGGCTCTCTCGAATCAGGCCCTTCCTCAACAGCTCCTGAACCTATCTATTTAGCTCCTCTATTTCAGTAGGAGTCATCCTGTGAGTAGCCTTGTTAGGCAAACTAGCTCCTGAAATCAGATCTATTTAATGACTGATTTTCCTTACTGGTGGCAATCCATCTGGAACATTATCAGAGATAATATCTCCAAATTCCCCTAGTAAATCTAAAAATTCAAATGGTATTTCACTACTACCTTCTTTATTTTTCCTAGGTATCAAAGCATAGCACATACGCTGATGTTTCATGCCATCTAAAAACTTCCTTCCATCAACAAGAAAAATCCTAGCAATGCTACATACCTTTTCACCTTCCTTTTTCATAGGCTTCTAATTGTGGCAAACTCCATCCTTTGTCAGAGAGTATGTGTTTGCATGTCCATCATGTATTGCATGTCTATCAAACTACCATGGTCTACCCAACAATAGATGGCAAACATCCATCGAAATAACATCACAGAGGACTTCATCATGGTAACTCCCAATTTTGAATTATACTAAACATTGTTCACTTACCAGGACCTTATGATCATCTTTTACCCAAGAAATTTGATAGGGCTAGGGATGTTTCTCCCTCTTGAGCTTCAGCTTAGAGACCATCTCTTCTAATACGAAGTTATCAGTGCTACCACCATCAATGATCACATCACAACATTTATCCTCACACTTGCATCTAGTACGGAACAAACTTCTCCACTGTCTTGGTTCATTTTCACCGCTTAGTAGGACTCTTTCATTTACCAAGGTCTCTCCTCTTTCTGCATCCTTTGAATGTGATGATTGTGTATCCTCATCCACATGAGCAACCCTAGCTTGGCCCTCAGCTCTCCTATCTGTCCTTCCTTGTCATTGAGGGCATTCAAAGGCATGATGACCTTCTTCATTGCAATGGAAATAGGTACCATGGAAGCCTCCTCTTCCTTGTCCATGTCCTCTACATCTTCCTCTTTAATTTCCAAAGTCTTGATCATGGGAGCAGTTGAAACCCTCATTCCTCTGGTTTCTGCTAGTACCCACATCTTCATTTTTCTTTTTGGTTTCATTGCGGCCTCCAGATGATCTACCGCTTCCCCTTCCTCCTTGACCGCGCCCTCTTTATCTTCCTTCAAACCTTTTATTCAGCTTCTCTTCAACTCGTAGGGAAAATTGGTATGCCTCTTCATCGCTGGTCATTCTTACTAGACTTAATTCCTCCTGGATGATAGGTCACAACCCACTGATATAACGAGCAACCTTCTCCTTATTTGCTTATGCATGCCCCGCTCTAATCAAGAGTCGGTAAAACTCCTATGTATATTCTTGGACTGATCTTCCTGCTTGCTTTAACCCATGCATCTTCTTAAACAGATCAAGCTTGTAGTCTACAAGAATGAACTGCTTCTTCAATTTGTCCACCATGCGATCCCATCTTGTGATCTTCTCCTTTCCTCTTCTAAGTCTTTCCAGTTGAACCTCTTGCCACCAAATTTTGGCATGGCCTTTCAGTTTGGCCTTTGCAAACATAACCCTATCTAGGTCCCTTATATCCTCATACTCAAAGTATTCTTCCAGTTCATTGATCCAATCGATCAACTCATCTGGTTTTAGATTTCCTGAAAATATACCCACTTCATTTGTAGGTCTTTTCCCAAACTTATTAATGGCCCTAAAAAGCCTTTCCTCTACAGGATTCAGAACTTCCCCGTCAGCTTCCTCTTCTGGTCCCATTACTTCCTCTTCATTGTCATCCTCACTATTGTCACCTACGGCAACATTTGCTCCTCTACGAAGCTCCTCTTGTAATGCTTGTACCTACCTCTGGAGGCCTCTAACTTCCTTAGGATCAATAGCTTTGGACCTTCTGCCACGCTCTCTTCATGGAGGCATCTTCTAACTCGAATCCACAACCACACAGTCCTGGTGCAAACTGCCTCACAGTCGGCGCTCTGTCTACACACTCAGGAAAACCCACTCTGATACCACTTTATGGGGACACAAACCAAGAACAGAATGGAAACAACAGAAAAGGGAAATTATATTACTGAGAAAATAAGCTAGTACAAATAGTACAGAGAAAATAAACTTTAGAACTTGCCCTAAGGGCTTACAATAGCATAAATTTGGAGAATATTTCTCCTTTTAGCACCTCCTCTCAAACTCCACTCCGAACTGCCTTTTACAATGCCAAAAATCTCCTTAAATAGACCCCAGAGGGTTAAGGACTAGGAGAACATTCTAGAAAGTGCTAGTAGGCATCCACCGACAAAATAGAAGGTTCCATAAGTTGCATTAGAAGTCGGTGCAAATCTAGAAGAATCCAGAAACGGTAGTCGAACTTTCGGGAGGCATAACTTTTGAACCGTAGCTCTGATTGACGAACCATTTACATTTTCGAAAATCTCTCGAAGCGCTCTATAGCCCTATGGACCAGTTTTTCTTGTCCCCCATTTTTTGACCCTTTTTGAGGTCATTTAATGCCCCAAACCTAACTTTGAAGCATTATTAGGAGGTCTCCAAAACTCAAAAAACTACAATAACTTTCAAACCGTGGGGCCTATTGACCTGATTCTCTTTCTGGAATGCTCTAAATCATGATTACATTCATCTAGCCAATTCACACCTTCTAGTTTATCGAAATGATGGCCCAAATACATGCTCTTATTTTTTCGAGATTTTCAAACGCACTGATAGTTGAACTATGAGAGTTGGAACCTTTATTTGAGCCAAATGGGTATCCAAAAATGTATAGACATGAAACAGAAACTAAGTCTAAGTACACTTTTTTGGGTGACACAGGATTGCCCTTATACCTCTAGATGCTCTTGCATCATGAATTTAAATGCAAAAGTCTCAGTTTACATTTCCCAATTTAAATATCAAGTGGAGAAATTTCACGTTTAACCTAACCCATGTTTTTGTATTGGTAGATAAAAGTTTCTCCCCAAAAACCATTAGACTCAATTTTCTAAATATTTTAAAAGTCTCTTATATTCCCATTTAGACCCCCATCATTTCCAAAATAATATTTGAAATTCTTTTCATATTCATATTTCTAAAATAAAAGCTTATATTGAACCTATATTCAACAATATAAAATAACTTGTTATTAAAGAATTACTCTTTAAATTCCAAATATCTATTAATATATCAATTATTTAATATTAATAATGTATATACATTCATATATATATATATATATAATTATTAATTTATAAACAAATTATATATAAAAAAAAATTGAATAACATTTGACAACACACGGCGAGTTTATAACCGCCGATACATATATATGTGTGACCTACGGATCGCAGGGTACACTACGATCGTAGGTACACTGCAGACCATAGGTACGCTGTGGTACCACAATTTTCTTTGGCAATACTACCGATGGGAGTGGGAAACACGTCCCCCCGCCTGGTCAAATTTATAATTATAATTGCATTTTATGAAAATGCATTCCTCAATCGCGATGCGTCATTCGCTCACTATGAATTATGTGACATTCAATTTTTTTTTAATGAAATATATATATATATATATAGATATATATATATATATATGTATATATGCATATATATATATGTATATATGCATATGTATATATATATATATATTCAAATTTGGAAATATAAACATATATATATTCCAGTTCTCAGAATTTTCCTGTAAGTCTTTGATCTGAATTTTTTTTTCCAATAATTAATGTAATGGGTTTGACTATGAATCTAAACCCTAGTCCTGTGTTCTTTTTAGATCTATGCATATAAATTTCTCAAATGAATTAAACTACCCATACTAAGAATGCATACAATAAAAATATGAAATTCTTTAGAAGACATATGGAAGACGCGAAGAAGACACGGAATACAAGATGTGGAAATAGCATAAGTAAAATCACAAGAATCTACCCAAATTCTGATGCTAATTCGCTCTTCCTCAAAAAACTCGCAGAGCAAGCTCCCTTCCTCAGAGTTCTCAAATCCTCCAATGCTCTAGTTGCACTCCAAACGCTATGTCTAAGCTTCTAGGAATACCTGAATATAAAGAGCTCTTAGGAAATATCTAGAATGCCTCTAGAAATAGCTAGAAGGTGTCACCACCTAAGCATGGGTCTTTTCCAACCTTCTAGATGGGTCATAAGGTTGTAGACACCATGTGCTTAATTGATGCACTAACACCTATGTTTTTGACATAAGAGAAATAGAAAAGTTTGTTAACAACCATGCAAGCTTATAACTCCAATTTACTTTTTATATAATTTCTATTTAAATATTTATTACTTTCATTTTAATTTTTATAACTTTTATTATTATTATTTATTTATTACTTTATTATTATTTATAATTATTATTAATTTTAATTTCTATTTTTCTTTTATTTAATTCTTTTTCCTCAATTAATTCACATTTAATTAATTATAATCAAAATATCAATG